>VZSV01000002.1:18986606-19028626 GCA_013398735.1 Nothocercus julius
AAGGCGAAATCATCTGCAAGTGGCGCGCCGCAAGACCTCTCGTCCTCCTACTTCCCCGAGAGATCTTGGATGCTGGAAGAAGCCTCTTGGATATGGGATCATATCTGGTTTATCACAGCCTGGGTTTGATCCTCTGCTGCTCCGTCCTGAGTTCTGTCTACGCGCTGGTGAGTCGCCGAATCTTTTTCCCTTCGCGTTCTTGAACAAGCTGCTCGGCTGTTTCCTTGATGAGTAACTTGCTGTATCGGGGATTTAGAAGAGCATTGGGTATTTTCTTTCTTTCTTTTCTTTTACCTCCTTTTCTTTTCTTTCTTTTTTCCTTTACCCAGACCAAAGGCTTCATTTAGCTGGCAGATAGTGGGTGTCATTGCTCCCAGAGCTGCTGCACCGGCTGAAATAAAAATGTCTGTGTCCCCACGAGGGACTTTGAATTACTTTTAAACCCCTCCAAAGAGAAACGTGTGCAGTTTGACAGGGCAAGGAGGCAAAAGGCAAGCAGTGCAAGAGACACCTAGCAGCGAGTAAAGGGAAATATTTTTGCCTTTTTTTTTTTCTTCTTTTTCTTTTATGGTCTACCCACCAGCATGAGCAACTTCATTTTAATTTAATCTCTTTAATCTGCTTAACCTCAGCAAAATAGTGCCTTTCTCTCCGGTATTGGCTTTGGAGAGGACCTCAGAGTGCAGACCTCTGTGTGGGGATGGCAGTTTACACTCAGGAGAATGAGAGTAGTATTAACCCCTTGGCCCCAGGGCTGTTTTCACCTGTTCTTGCACACCCTCATGGAGGGATTTTTGCTTACAGAGGGAGACAAGAGTTGCAAAAGGGGCTAAACTCTATTAAAACTGTCTTGATGGCAGTGATGGGGAAGGAATTAAGCTCTGCAGACTCTCTCAGCAGCCTTGAGTGCTTTCTCAAATCCTTCTGCAGAAGAGAAGGCAAATGTCACCCAAAGCCAGCCCTTAGGTTTGAATCCCTGACGCACGTACAGCTTTGACGTGCCCCTCAGTTTCTTTTTCTATCCCTGGTATCAGTGGCATTGCTGCAAATTTGCTGTGCCCTCTGACATAGCAAATGGCATGAGAACTACCTGGGATGGTGCCTGCTGTCCGCAAAGGATGGAGACGTGTTTGGAAGGGAGCAGGCTAGCTGCAGTCCTCTCCCCAGGCAGGTCTTCTCTGATGCTCCAGAGTCCATCAGACTTGGCTCATTCCCCTGGGTTTGGCAGGAACTGCTGGGGGACTTTGTGCGGATCCAAGGTGGGTGCTTCCACAAGAGCTCCAGCATCATGCTGGAGGAAAGCATCTCATTGATAAAACAAGAAGCAGCAGTGGAAAGAGTTGCTATTGAAGTCCATGCCTACCACTGTCTGTTTCCAAGCATGGATAAACCTTTGAAAGCTCAAAGAAAATCAGGAGATGTTGGTGAGGTCAACTGTAGGGTCTCTAAGGGTTCAGTGATGGTTGAGCCATCGGATTCGGACCAGCATTTCCACTGCCTGCAGTCACCTTTGGGGCCATCTCATCATGCAGTTCACTGGGACGTGTCACCTGCTAGCTCCTTCCTTCACAGACCTGCTGGTGCTGAAGTCAGCAGCAAAATATTCGTTAGTTTCAATGTCCCTGTGGGTGCCAGCAAAAATCAGGGATTTGGAATAGCCAAAATCAGAGCTGGGCAAACTTCAAAAGACAGGAAAGGTGGGATATCGCTCTGCTGCTCAGCTCCAGCCTTACCAACACCTACTTGCTTCCTTATTCTTGTATTCTGCTGGTGCATCTGGAAGGTGCAGAGGATCAGAGTTGGTGCCAAGTCTCAGCTGTCAGGTGTGTTCAGCATTTTTTTAAATTTATTTTTAACCTGTGCGCTCTCCAGAGCTAAGGAAAAGAGCAGTAATCCCAAAGCACAACAGACACACCATTTGATTTATCCTGGCCTAAAGTGCGCTTTTCAAGAACCCTCTCTTGCTTTTCAAACCTGCTGCCGGGTTTGCAGGTTAGCAAGAGCCAAGGGACATCCCAGACAGTCTGAAAAGTTACCCCTAAAATTCAGGGGCCCCAAAGATATGCTGTGTCCCCTCTGGCACTCCCTTAGTCAGGAGAAGAAGGGGACATCCATGTCATCCCGCTGTTTAACAACTTGCAAGGCAGGGAACCTATTGCAGGGGATCTAGAGCCAGTTTGCTTCCCTTTCTCCTAAATTAATTTGATTTTTAAAATTAATTTTAAATTGTCTGCACGTTTGAGCACTGCGGATTCTTTCTTGCTTCATGAGAAGGGTTGTTTCCAAGCCTGATGTTTGGCCAGCAGGTCTGAATGCATTTTAGGCACTGTTGTCAACCATAAATGCCCCTTTCCTTGCAATAATTGCCATGCTGCTTGCAATGAAGTTGCTTTGCACCCAATAGTAGTGACCACAGTGATCAGCCAGCGCATGATGCGTCACTGCTGAGATGCCCCATGCTGATCTTTTCTCTTATTTCTCTTTTATGCTTTGCTAAGAATGTTGATGAAGGTACTGCATGCAACAAGTGTTGAAGTGGCAGTGGGAAATGGTCTCTCAGAACTCTTAGTACATCATGGCATACATCAGTTGCGAGATGAATCACTCTGCAAATAGCAGTACAGGTTGCATGTCCCTACTTTTAGTTGTGAGGCCACAAAAAAAATTCAGTGCGTGGTAAAATGCCCTTGGAGTGGGTCCTTTTGGGGGCAACTACATCCCTCTCACTTCCATTGAGAGTGGATCCGCTGTGGTCCATCCGGACCTTCATTTCTCACTGATTCAGGATGTTGTGCCCCTCATAAGGCTGTAGCATCACCAAAGCCCCATCGCAGGATCTATGCGCAGTCCCTGGGCTTTCAGGTAGCAGCTGAGAGGGATCGAGGGCTCTTTGACATGGGGTGAAGGACTTGGATGATAATCCAGTCCCCTCCAACTCCCTGACAATCCCCACTTTCCATGGGGGTATCCCCAATTTAACACCTGCCTGAACACAGAGGGCACTTCAGCCTGCTGAGCATATTCCTGATGAAATTTGGCTGTGTAAGAGGTCAGATTTGGGTTACTTCTCCTGCCTGGTCCAAGGACCAAGGAAACATGACTGACCTGAGTCAGAAAGCCCTGCAAATACAGGCTTAAAAATGTAGTGCGTGCACAAACAATTTTAGAAATGGGAATGAGCATCAGGAGTAGTTAAGGTGCAGGCACTAGGGTTTTATCTGGTACTAGGGTTTTATCTGGTAAGCTCTGCCAAACCTTCCCAAATGCTTTGGCTCCAGAAAGACCTCTCTGTGTCCCACCTTCGAACCTTAAAACCCATGGCTTGTTCCCTGCTTTTCTACTCTAAATCTGGCAGCTCCCAGCCACGTTGTCACTGGAGGAGACACAAATTAGGGGGGGGAAATAAAAAAGCAGCTCACCAGGATGCTGTGGCAGGGCTTTTGGTCAGAATAGCTCCATTTAGAGACACGAATAACAGGCTGAGCTCTTCATGGTCTATACAGCCTGGGTAAGGAGGTCCATGTGTGGACACGAGATAGAGAACGAAACAGACCCCACTCCACTGTCCTGGAGCTGGTTTGGGTTAGTTCTGCCCTTTGATTTTGCTTTTTAAGGGTGCTCAGTACCTCACAGGATGTACTGTGTCTTCAGGGGGCTGCGTTTCGCCAGGCAGGGCAGGACTGAGCCCTTCCAAGAGGCTGTGGGCTCCATCCAGGACCCCTGCATTGGATGGGGGTAAATGAGATGTCTGAAGGAGGAGACTGTCTGTGTCTTGTCACTTCCCTGTCCAGAATCACCTCTTTAATGGATCTGGAAATGGGAAGGATTTAAAGTTGAATAATTTATAGCTGGAAGGGAAAGATAATCATATTCTGTCTCAGAGCACGAGCCAATAATAAAAAGAGTAATAACAATAAAATAATTCCGCATAGAGATCCTGCAAAGCCTGACGAGCTGTCTGCTTTCAGTAAATAAAGGCAGACTCCAAGCACAGGAAAGCAATGTCTAAAATGTTCCTCTCGCCGCACACGCTTGGGAGAGTGCCCATCGCTGCCCCGTGTATTTAGGAAGGATACGATTTTTGTTATTGTACTTTGGGATTAGCAGATATCCCTGGACTATAAAATACTCAACCACAAAATATAAAGCAAACAAGCCTCTGTGTCAGCCTAATACAGGGGCTGTGATTTCATCTCTGGTGGCAAATCCGACCTGAGCGTTCTGGGTCCAGAGCGAGCCATCGCTCGATATCCCAGGAATAGGGACAAGGATGGATCAGCTGTGTGCACAGAGGGTCAAGGCTGGAGGAAACAAAATCTGAGGTGCACTTTTTAGGTCCAGACAGTTGTTGTTTGGGTTTGGGATGCCCAGAAATAGCCTTTAAGTGATGCTTTGAAATCAGCAGGATGATCTGGCCTTGAGGGGCAGTCTTGGCTCAGACAGCTCTGACAGAGACAGCTGCTGCCCCCATCCTGCCATCTCCAGCTCCCTTGGGCATGTGCATGAATTTCCCTTGAGGAAATTCAGTTCCAGTCAGGACCTGGTTTCTGGCATTATTTGGGGCTAATTCTGGATTTTTTGGGGGGTAGAAAGCACAGGCACACACTCGTCATGCAAACTAGTAGGCTAAAAGCAGAAGGAATCATCTAATTCATGGCCCGAGGGAAAACTCACTCTCCTTCCCACTGGCCCCTGAGCAGAGTATAGAGGTGATTTTTCCCTTGGAAAGGGTCTTCAAAACCATAATTTGGCATGAAGTCCAAAGGGGGCAGTCCTCTCTTTCCCATGACTATCCCCAGGCTTGCTCCAGCCTTTTGAACTCTGCTCCCTCTGACATGGATAGGATCAGCAAGGCCAGCAGAAAGTGGGCAAAATGTTTAAGCTGCCACTGCCTTGTAGCTGAGGTAGGGGGACATCAAGGAGAGACGGTCAGTTATTCTCTCCTACCCATCTCCTTGTTATCCCTCTCTCCTGCTGGAACAACCCTCCATTTGGGGACAGCCAGCAGGAATATCGCTCCTGGTTGCTTCTGCTGTAGCACATTAAAAGTAAGCCAATATAACAGCTCAGAAAAGTGCAGTCCCACTTACTCTCATCTCTCCCCCTTTCCACCGCACTCCTGACCACATGTGCTCCTCTATGTTTCAACCCTACCTCCTGCTGCTAAGAAATACGTGCATGAGAGGCAATGTGAACTGTAGGTCCTGCATGTGACCGCAGTGTGGGCTCCACTGCTGCCTCTGAACTTCCACTCAGACATCTTTAGTCATTAGCACCCTCATTGGCAGAGCCTGTGCCTGAGCAGATAAGCAGCACTTCAAGCCGTGCCCACGTCATTGTTCTGGATAGCACAGGCTGGTGGGGCTGGACACAGCCACCTTGCTTTGAGGGGAAAGAGAGTTTAGGCTCGTGAACATGAGGTATCCTGTGTCAGTTCAGCTTCAGGGCCAGAGAGCAGGACATGGAGCTCTTATTTAATAATATAGAGATGAACAAGTTCCCCCAAGATTCAGTAGTGGCATGGACACAAGCTGAGGAACGACACAGATAGGACCTATTTACCTGCTTCAAGGACTGCAGCTCATGGGGGCAGTGAGGTGGTCAGGTCAAGCAGTTCCACTTACATGATATTGAAGTAGGTCTGCACCAGGCAGAACTCAGCTGCACACAGCTGTCCTGCCCATGCTAACCTCTCCAACCCTACCAAAGTGCAGAATAAATGAGCCTTTAAAGTCCAAAGGTGTTTGGTGTCTTCCAGGCTTTCCACTGTAACAACCTCTGATATCAACCGTCTGGCAGATAAGGGCAGTTCTTCAAAAGGAGACGTGGCCTCCTTGGAAAAGATCCACTCCCAAATCAACATTTGGGGCCAGGGCTGGCGGCGGGAGCTGCTGTCTCAGCACCGTGGCAGGATGGTTATCTCACTTTTCACATGGTTGCCCCTTTGCTGATCAGGGTTCCTCGATGTTATCTTTCCTTTAGTACCCTCCTCTCTCCAAGTGTTTCAGTGTATTTGTTTATCTGCTTGGTCTTGTCACACTGCAAGCAAACCTTAATTGCACCTGTAAAGGCAGGTTTTAAAAGTCACTGGGAGTCCTTAGAAAGCCTGTTATTTTTATTTTTATTTTTATTTTTTGCTGTATGTTAAAACAGAAAAGTGAAATGAGAAATCCAGGTAATGCTTGTCAAAGGATAAAGGAAGGGCGAGTCTGGAAGGAGGAATGGGTGGTAGTGAAGTACCACTTCTTGGGCATGAAGCAGAGGCCAAATAATCTGAGAACTGAGAGCTGGTGGAGGGTTTGGAGAACTTGCCACTGGTCACTTAGTTGTATTCTCATTGCCTTCACTTATCCAAAACACCAGGAGAGGATAGGGTCCATCCTGCACTCTAGGCACAGAAGCTGAGTTAGCAGAAGCAGACAAGTTGGGGAACGTTTCTTAGCAGGAAGAGGAGGAAAAGGAGGGTTTCAGAAGTCAGGGGCACCTCAGCCCTGCTTCATTTGAGGATCCTTGGTTTAAAGCTCTTCAGGAAATTTCTTCAGGAGCAAATGCCCTTTTGCAACTCAAGGATATAAATCAAATCCCAAAGCTCTGCCAAACCAGTGGACTGTTTTGCATAGGCTTTGCATGCTGTTTCCATCTATCCCACTTTAACGTCCAAACTCTGAGCTTTCCCTCAGAAACCTGCATTTTTTCCTCAACTGCAACATCAAAAACTACTTCTCCTTCCAGACTCTGAGCAACTAGAATGAAAGTAGCTTTGGTACTAAACATAGTGGATGCAAATAAATGACTTGTTTCTCCTGGCTACATTCAAAAAGCAAGATCAACAAAACAGTGTTGCCTAGCCTATCTACCTCAGGGTTAACGATTTCACTGAGTTTAGTTAAAATATAAAGTGGGAAGGGAGCTGGTAATAGACAGGTCTGCTAAGAGATGACCAACACAGACCACTTCAAAAACTAGGATTATCAGGAATCATCAGCTTCTGAAGACTTCCTGCCTCTTAGAGTTGACTTCCCCAAGATTTTCTCGAAGCTTGTGATCATTTCACATGCTTTCTTGGTTACACTCACTGAATTTCTTACTCTAAAATGGCCTCTTCACTTAAGGAGACCAGGAGTTGAGATTTAGCCCCCACATTGAATATCGGCATGTTCTCCAGCATCTGTTGCTCTGTGTGCTCTGAGGTGTGGAGGTGGAGTCTGTGCATCTGAAAATGTGCGTTGCTTTTATTGTTATTTCTGGAGAAGGGTAAAAGAGAGAGGTGGCTCTGTAGGCACAGGAGTGGAAATGTTTTCCAAATCGGAATAGCCATGGTAAGAAAGCATGGACTTGTGGGTGGTCAGAGGGTCTGATGCACCATGTTTAATGCAGACATAGCTTGTTTTAGCTTCTGCTAAATTACTATGACTGTGACAAACCTAGAAGTGTTTACCCAGCCTAACCACTGACTGTAGGTATCAACAACATATATTCCTGCATCTTGAAGTTGCCCTGTATAGTCCAGGAACCCGCTCAGCTGTGGAGCATCAGTTCCTCTGAGACAGCTCTCCAAAGACACAAGGTGTCCCTGGAGGTCTCTCCTCATTTCCTCAGCTTGCGAAAGGCACAGAGTTGGTCCAAAATTGTTGTACACATATGTTGCCTATATACACACATGTGAACATGTGGACACAGCTGTACTGCTCTGACTCACACTGCAGCTTCACTGAGCAGACTTGGAGCATCCCACCATCAGATTCCACTGCAGAGTACCAGCTTCATCTCCAGTTTGCTTCCTAACATGATTAGTGTTTCTTCTTTCAGTCTTTCACTACCACAATTAAGCTTTTTTTTTTCTTTTTTCTCTTTTTTTTCTTTTTTCTTTCTTTCATTCCTGGGGTCAGATTTTATCTGTGATTTGCCTTAGCCTCATCACAGAAACCACAAAGCTCGAGTGGCCAGAGCTTTCTTCTGGTGTGAATCAGTGCTGTGCTTCCTGTGAAGTGCAGAAGATCCAGGAACATCTCATCTGATGTCAATCAGTGTCACTGAAGGGAAATAAAGAAAGAACCAAGGGGTAACCTGGAGTAGCTCAGGTGATACATCCTGCTTTTGGTCTCCTGGCCCTGGATTGCACAGCAGGGGAAAGGGAGAAGATTCTACAAGTTTGGAGAACTAGGTTGAATGACAATTCCCCAGTATCTAGATGCTTCTCCAAGCCATGTTCAGCCATGCTTCAGTAGCTTCTCTTGTGGCTGCCTGCCTAGTGCAATGAATATTTTCTTGAAAGCACTTAAACATGAGCAATCTGGAGGGGAGAGGATGAAGTAGGGGGGAGTTTCTCTCATGTTTCTGGCTATGGTGGTGGTGGGAAGGAGGATGAGCTTGCTGGCAGCAGGAAGTTTCAAACCACAGGACAGGGGCAAATTCAGCTGTGGATGTGGGTCCAAATCATGATGAGGGATGATGTCTGAGCCTAAGAGGTTTGAGGAAATTTAGCATCCGCGTTTTCAAGTAGATTTGGCAAGAGATGATCTTTTTCTTTTCTTCTCTCCTACTCCATTTTTTAGACAGATTTTGCCATAGCATTCCTTGATGTCATTGACAGTATCAGTGTGACCAACACATTGAACCTGAGATGCCTTTTGCACATATTTGCAGGGTTGCAAATGGGAAATCAGGCCTCTCACAAAACAAAAAAAATGTATATTCCTGAATTATATGGTTATCAGAGAAAGATGACTGAGGTTTCTGGAGAAGCAAGGGGAAGGGAAGACAGTTGCAGCTGGTGAAGATGAAATCAATTCCCTTTTTATTTACTTATATGTATAGATACATATACACACACACATATATATAGCAAACTGGTAGGGATTTGGTCCAGATTCTGGGCTGATGAGTCTGAGCAAGAGGATCTCCATAGGGCTTCTGTGGGCATGTGCTAGGTTTGGGACTGGCTCACTTGACACAACATTTGCCGGGACAACAAGCACTCTAAGTATAGTCAGATAAGCAGAATGAGTCCCACATGAGGACCCTGACTGACTACTGAATATCCTACAGGTGAATTCAGAGTTAACATCATGTAGAGAGGGACTCCAAGTTCTGGGCAGGCCCCTTGGGGCACTTCCCTGACCTCTTCTTCCAACCCATCCCAGACCCTGGTGCATGGGATGGACAACACTTTATAACTGCCTAAAGACACCCCCATCTGATGAGCCTTGCCTTCACTATCGAGTAAAAATAGCAAGACTGTGGGCTGAAGCACTGTCCTACAGTTCTCCATAGCATCCGATGTGCTCTCTGGCATATTTTTAGCCCTTGCTAACTTGCATGACCCCAGCCCATGATTAGGGGCTGCTGTGTCCCACAGGAGGTATAGCGAATGAGGTCACACTGCTTTGGGAAATATTCATTTGGATGCAGGCACTCAAGGAGACAAGAAACAGGCTCAGGCTCAGAGGATTTATTTCCTTGCCTGGGCTTTGTGCAAGGATGTGGTCCTGTGAGCAGGGACCAGCTGCTGGCCCACACAGCAGGTCCTCCCCCATGGATACCCACCTCCATCCCCACTGCAGAAGCATCCCATGTCAACCATGCTAAGACAGGGCTGCAAGAGGGGATGCAAGAGGAGAAGTGGGAAGCAAGAGGGGAATGCCTGAGCTGAATGGCTGCAGAGAGGAGTGCATCATGCCCCATCACTGGCTTTACTAAAGTTTAACTTGCCGTGATCACAGGGCTGCTCTTGTAAGCGCGCCCGCTGCCGCAGCGCGGCTCTCAGCCCCGCTGGCAGCGCCCGCGCAGTTGCTTTGGATAGGGTCCCTCCTGTGTGAAGGGTTTTGGCTGGGAGGGTGCAGGAGGAAAGGAGGGAGCAGGGCCACATTAGTCATTAATTAAGGTCCTGAATCAGGTGATGGATCAAGGTGATTCAAAATTAGGGTGATGGAGCTGGGGATAGGCTGGGATGCCTGCAGGGGAGGATAGGAAAGGCAGTGGGAAGAGGGGTAGGAATAGAAAGGAAGGAAGAAGCCCCTCTGTGGTCACTGCTGTAACATGGTTGCAGCTGTGGCTGTTACAATGTTCTGTTCAGGTGTTGCAGAATGACACTGATGCATTTGCAGGATGCTGAGAGGGACAGGTCCTCTAAGGACAGGGCAGGGTCAGCTGTGGCTACCTGAAGGTCAGAGCTTCCCTTCCTGCTGCTGCTTGGAGCATGGGGCGGGGGACCCGAGCTCCCTTGGGAGCCAAGTGAGATGCATCTCATCTTTGGGGGGTGCAGCATCTCCATGGGCTTCTGTTCCCTGTGTAGACAGCAAACCGCACCCCAAGGCACCTACAGGAGAGCAGAAATTTGCGCCCTAAAGCTGCTTTTTTCCCCACTAGTCTTGGGCAGGGAAGGAGATTAGAAGAGATGATGATACTGAGGATATCCTACTTTTACTCTAAATGCAAGTTGAGCATCCCCCAACACATGACTTTTAAGGTGCAAAGAAAAACAGGCTTATCAAAACACCAGATAAATCCATGAGAAGGGGTAGTCCTCTTGCATGGCCAGTTACACATATCCTTGAAGGATAGGGAGGAATAAATAAGAAAATACTATCACTTTCTTCCCGCATGTCCTTCAACAAGTCATCCCATGGACAGAGTTGTTATTGTGGGAGAAAAGAGACATTTAAGGAATTGTGAAGCTTCAAAGAAAAAACTCCTTTGATAGCTTTCATGTTCATCATCTAGCCAGTTGCTGGGTGATGGAGGAAAGTGCCAGGGGAAATAAAATGAAAATAATATTCCCTTGTGCTTTTATTCCTCTGCTGTTTGTATGTGAATGTTCTGCTTGCTTTGCTTATATGGGAATGGGTGCTGTCCTGCAAACTCTTTGAAAGAAAATTGGTTGCATTTGTTCAGCATTTGAGGTTTTGTTGCATCTGTGATACACAGAACTAGCAGGTCTTAAAGCAGAAAGCTGTACACTTTAATTTGGGAAATGCATCTTTGCAAAGAGGGGGAAAAAAATAATGCATAGAGGCATAAATTAAATCACAAGCACAAATATGTCCTTCTCTGCTGACTGAACTGCAGGAACTCACCCCAGCATGACTCCGGGAGACATGGTGGATTTTGGCCTATGTTTTTATACTGTAGCAATTTCTGGACAGTTCCCATTTCCAGCGAAAATCTGCAGCTGCTGTAGTAATGCAGTTAGTAAAGATGTTGTAAAGTAGTTATCAGTAATAAAAACCTCTCCAGGACAGCAGGGAGGCTGAGAAATTTCATACTTTCTGTCCAGAATATTGGGCTTCAAATCGAATTGAGTGTTTTAAATAAAATTAAAACTGTTTTTAGCTGGGGGAAAAAAAAAAAAAAAAAAAAAAAAGGCCAGAAAGCGGTTGTTTGTTTTAATAGCTGCAAATAAACTTACAGATTTCAATTGCCAGAATGAGAATATCCTTTTGAGTAGGAATTTCTGAAGAAATCATGAAAAGTTCCTATCCATGCCATCTCTTCTCTGAATGTTCATGTAATGAGGAATAACACTGGTACAATTACATCTCAGACTTCAATGTTTTCAAAAACTTGTTAAATCACAAATAATACCCACTGAACCAGGCTGTTCCTCCCTGGTTTCCAGTCTACAGCCCCCAGCTTAGCTGACTGTCACAGGTACTCCTGGGAAGTTTGCAAAAGGGAGATAAAATCCCTGAAATCTAAGAGTGTAACATGGCTGATACAGGGTCCACATCACCTAGAAAAGGTGAAGGACTCACAGATGGCAAGACAGAATTGAAATCCACAGGTCACTCCATAGTTTCCACATTTTGTTGGCCAAGGGACCACTATTCACCATAAATACTTCCTTCGGACCACTATGTTTGTAATCATCTGACTTTAGTTTTAAAATACTGCTGCTTATCACAGTTCTGTAGAGAAGCTGGAGATTACTTACCAAGATCTTGTCAGCTGTAGGATGTAGTACATAAACAACAGCCTAGAAGGAGAGCTAGTATGCTGCTGGCCTCTGCTGAACCACATAACAATGGGTAGGATCAATCTCACCTTACCTAGATTTTCAAAATGGTTTGTTTATGCCTCAGACAGCTCTTCTCATGCTATGTAAGATGATACATATTCCCCATTGGTTATTCCTGCTTTTTTCCCCATGGCCTATAGAAAGACGAACACACTAAGTTGGAAGCTTATCTGTTAGATACCTGAAGATGGATATGGCTTCACAGTGAAATAACCTGTGTGCTGTCTCTGGATCTGCCAAGAGGTGACTTTGAGAAGCTACTTCTTTTTTTTTTGGTTCCTCTCCTCTCCTTTATCAGTCCCACTTGTTTAGGCTTGGCTCTGAAGGTGTTGAAGAAACCGCTCCAAGTGAGATCTAAGGGAGTTATCACCCAAACAACTTTACACTCTTAGTTCTGGGCCCTGGGCCATATGTTCCTCAGAGGAGAGATGCATTTTGCCGCAGGCCTACATAATGTTAAGCCTAACAGTAACAAACTCTTATCTGTGGCCTCAAAATGTGATTGTCCTACTAATAATGTAGATGTAGATCTGTAGCCTATGACTCCCAAGGGATTCACTAACATAGATCTATTGGCTTTAGAGTGGTGACTGGTTTTGCAAAAGGCAAACAGCCAAAAATAACATCTTCCTGCCCTCCCTCTCCAAAATCTGTTGTGTGAAGACATTTCTCCTGGTGTCATTTCAGAGGAGGGAGCCTTATTTATTTTTAGGATCTTGTATCTTGGTAGAGGGATACTCGTATATAGAGATGGGCATCTCACAGGCACTCCAGCTATGCCAGCTCCCATTCAAAGGAATTAGGAAGCAGCAGAGGCCTTGGAGGGAAGTGAGGATGGGGGGTGGTGTGCTCCACTCTGTGCTCACCCCTGTAGAGCATGGAGTCTGGCCAGAGAAGCTTTCTGCTTTCTCATTGTCTCTGCGGCAAATCAACCTTGGCGGGGTGAGAGAATCTCAGTTAATGGATTTGAGACATTATTAAAACAGGAAATGTGCCTGATGGCTTTGTGGTTTCAGTAGCATCTCCAAAACAACTAACTTCCTTCTCCCCATATACCTGAATACTCATGGATATTGTCTAAGGCTCTCAGTCAGTTGAGGAGGATGGACTGAGTTTGAGCATGTCCTCTGAGTTTGCGCATGTCCTCTGAGTTTGCATGGGTCCTCTACAGATCCTCTGCTTTCTGTGCTGCCTGAATTCAAATTTGAGACCTCCTGGAGATTCTACTGCCTTGGCCCAGGATTTGAGAGAAATCTGACTTTGAAGACCTTAATAATAACAACATTTGTTGGCTTCTGTAAAACTCCTTCTAACAAGTGCAAAGGTCATCAGAACAGACACACAGCTCTGTCCTAAGCTAGTCCGATGGTGACTGAGGACACATGATCAATGAGACAAGATAGAAGGAGAAAAGGCGTCTAGTCTGGAGAAGATCAAGGGGACACATGATTACAGTCTTCCAAGACATGAAAGGCTTCTGCACAGAGGAAGGGAAAAAATGTGTTCCTTGTGTCCCACAGGGATTAGAGGTTATGACCTTAGACTACAGCAAAGTAGATCATATTAAACATCAGGAGAAGCTTTCTGACCTAAGGGCGGCAGGGCAGTGGAATAAGCTGTCACTGGAAAGGAGACATTCTCTGTCACTAAGAGTTGTTAAACCAGTTCAGAGAACACCTCTCCTGAGCTCTATCAATAGACCTAATCCTATATTTGAGTAAGAAAACAGACAGGGCTCTTTCACTCTTTCAGCAGAATTTTCTATCTTTTTCTAACAGTTCTGTGATGGCCTGGACTTCCCAAAGATGATCCAGGCCATTATCTCCATCTTCCTTTCTTTACCCCAGTCCTTTCTTGCTTTTAGCTGCCTTCTGTAAAGTAACTTCCCAACAGAGGATAAATTAAATGAACCTCATCATCAGGCTATTCAGAAACTCTAAATCAGTCAGTGCTGTTGCACCCACTTTTCCTTCCAGGAAGGAGAGGAATAAAAAAATAGCATGTCCTAAATGAACTACTGCATTTTTAACGTGCTCCTCCCGGAAGTTTTTTTGCCAGTGATGGTGATGACATACAGCTAGGAGAAGCTGACTTGTTTTAATGGCTCAGCCCAGAATGGCAGTCCTCTAGGACAGGGGAAGCCCTTCACTCTGGAAAGAGCAACGTAGTGGAGGAAGATGTTGTTATTATTTACCCTGGTGCTTCAGTCCTTCAGTTGGGGTGTTCCTGTCTACAAGCAGATATCCAAGCTGTCAACAAAAACCTTTCTTTCTCAAGCAGAACAAAAGCAATTTGCCTTCAGCAAGGCTGGGCTTCCTTTGTTATGTAACTGTCAGCAGCCTCCAACTTTAACTGTGTAATTATATTTCCCACAGCTGGCTTCAGCTCAACAGGTTCCCCATTCACAGCCTGTAGCTGCCAGGCACTTGGGCAGCGGGTCTGTATCTTGAAGACATCCTTCAGTGTCCTGCGTACCTATAGGCGCATCAATGACATGCTCAA
This sequence comes from Nothocercus julius, assembly GCA_013398735.1. Lineage (NCBI taxonomy): Eukaryota > Metazoa > Chordata > Aves > Tinamiformes > Tinamidae > Nothocercus > Nothocercus julius. Next base: position 19,001,125 of record VZSV01000002.1, read on the forward strand.
AGGAGCAGATTCATGAGTATGCGCAGACCCAAAGACAAGGCTAGGCTAATAGGAGACAGTTGTTCACAGGATTAAACTGAGCTGACAGCTGCTTTGCATCACAGGAGCACTGCGAAGCAGCCAACACAGGCCAACCCAATTGCTCACTATGATCTCCCCTGTGTTTACTGTACTGGTAGTGTTTTACAGCGTGTTTATATATGCTCCATGTTCAGAATATCTGTGCCGGCACATGCTATCGCTGCAGAGGACTGGCCTGTGTGAGTTGGATGTATGAACATGGCAACAGCTGGGTTCAACCTCAGCTTGCACTAGAGGCAGTATTCTGATCAGGAGAGGACAGCTAGGGCACTCATGTTCTCTGAATTTGAACTTTTTTTTTCCAAAATATGCTGATCTTCATCCTTCAAATCCTCAGAGACTTTGGCCCTCTAAAAGTGTTGTAAGATGAGACCCCAAAATACTATTCTTTTTTTATATGTGGGCCATCATTACCTATGTGTGAATCTATGTGATGGAGCCACTTGACCCCTGAATATGAGCCCCTTCTAAAATCATTCCAGTTCTGCTCCCTCAATCACTAGCAACTTTTGGAAACATTGTCTGTCATGTTTCTGGGTAGTCTTGTGCGCTGCTTGTCTTGTTATCAACTAAATAATACATAGGTAGTGCCACCTGTGTATCTTTACAGCCTGGTTAACATCCCCACCTCTCTTTCCTCCCTTTTAAGAATTATTATTTCTCCTTCCTCCTGTTCTACCACGGAAATGTTGGGAGTCTGCCTTTCATAGAGCTCTCAGGAGGTAGAACAGATCAGTTTTTTAATTCAATTTCCTTTCCTTCTACCCTGTGTTTATCTAATAGTGTAAATCTAAAAGATGTAGAGGACTGGAAAGAGACAGACTCATTTGCTAATACCCGGAAGGGAAGGAAATAACGACAGCCCTGATACCGTATTTTTCTATCTATCTGCCTTGCAGGAAAGGGGTGTATTATTTTCTTGCAAAAGTCACCAAGTTGATAAATGGAATTGGCTCTGCAGCAGCAGAGATGGAGTAATAAAGTCACACCTTTTTGTGCTGTAGTGATATTTTTGTCACATACTTTAAAATTCAGACCCTCGCCAACTATGCAAACAGATTTTTTCAGTTACAGGAAGGAGTGGGGCAAATGCTTCCCTGATGGTGGGTCTGCAGCCATCCAAAACTCCTGGTCACTCAATAACACTCAGGATTTCCTACAGTCTCACCAAGGGCCTAGGTTCATCAGGGAAGACTTAGTTTGACAGTGGTTGCGTTTCAGGCTGGATCTTTTCCTCCTCATCCTGGAGGTAGTAGGGAAGATGATGCCCGAGGCCTGCTCCAAAGACAAAGGCAATGTCATCTAGGGACACTGTCTCTCCTGGGTCATTCAGAAGCCTGGAGGAAAGGCCCACAAAGAGTCTTTCTTCATACATCTTTCGTACAGTTGAAAAACAATTAAAAAAAACACAATTGCTCTTAATGAGAGATTAGACTGCCCTCCAGCAGGCCAGAGGCAGAAGAAAAATTTGGTCTGTGGTTATGAGACATGACTGGAACTTGGGAGATATAGCCATGCAAGCTCCTTCTCTCCCACACAGTGATGTCCCATGAATTAGATGATAAGAACAGACTGAGAATGGGGCATGTCTAGGGCATCAACCTTCTCTGCAGAGGTGGGTGCACATTGAACATGAAGCCCACCAAGCGGGATTCAATCTCCCCAGCCTGGATTTGCAATCCCTCTCATGGATCTTTCCGTCTCCATTCAAACTCGCCACTCTGGGAAGGTCCATACCTTTCTGGAGGAGGAACTAGGGAGGGCAGGTTGAGAAGATGATGCTGTGAGTCTCTTATGCCCCTCTTAAATGACAAGAGGTGTAGAACATAGTGTCAGATGGACTTAAAGCCTTGCTGCACCCTTCACTAGGGTCTTCTCATCCCTTTCAGCCTTTTCCTTATGGACAGTGAGATGGGTTAAACCAACTGAGGAAGGCTGACAAGCCCTGGTTGTGCAGTGACAGACAGCAGTGATGGCAGGAGGGGAACCATCCTGGTTGGCTGCAACCCTCCTTTGCCAAAAATCACCTGCCTTTGCCTCCCTCTGTCATGTAGTAAATAGACACCAAGTCACCACTGCAGAAAGACTGTGTCCTGCTCCACAGACAGCATCTCAGAAGCTTTGGGCATTGCTCTCAGTGATGCCCTACATCACTGTCTGGCAACAAGTTCTGATCTGCTGACAAGAGTCTCTTTGGGATGTATTTAAATAGTCAGTAAAATATTTATGAAGCAGGACTGATCCATTTGGCCTTCTGAGGCCCATAATGAGCATCCAGCATAAGGGCAGGGAGGGCAGGGGAGAAGAAGGAAGGAGAGGGAGCAGTAAAGCTGCAGAGGCTGCTGCAGCAGCTTTTGACCAAAATACATCTTCAAACCCTCCATGAAATGTTTTCTTGTGAACAGGAAAGCTCCCGCGTGCACGTGGGCGGCCCAGACACTAGAGAAAACTTAACAGTTCGAACCAAACCCGGCTCAGAGGATGGATTCACTGTGCATCTGGTATGTGATCAAATAAGAAGTATCTATTTCAGTAACGACCCCAAACAGCAGTGTGAGGACCTAGAGCAGCAGCCCAGCAGAGCAGGGCAGCCCAGCAGCCCTTAGCAGGTAAGATGCAAGGGAGGGCTTGTTAGATTGCAAGGAGCTGCCCTTGGCTTGTGTATGGTGGGAGTTCTATCTCTCTCTTAGTAGTGAAAAATTATCTGCGTCTTGTTGTTGTTGTTATTCTTTAATCACCCTGCAATCCACTGTACAACCCCTGCAATACCAGAGGTTCCCTATTACTCTCTATGCTTCAGTCTCTCTCCTGTGAAATTGTTGGGGTTTCTTTTTTTTTTTTTTAAGTTAGGGCATTTCTCTTACTTCAGATGTCAAAAAGAGGTTCTTTCCATCTGAGCCGGTCTCCCCAGCCCATGCATGCATATGCCATGCATCCAGCTATTAAAGCTTCTCTTGAACTGTATTGCCCTCAGCAGGCATCGATTTTTCCCTGCTGACCAAAAGGAGCCTGAAGAGACTAGCTCAGATTGCGTTCCCTACTTTTTGACATTTTCTGTATCATGGAAAGACCCCACTCACAGGTCCTTACTGTATTCACCCAGGGGTCCATCATGGGATCCCCCCAAAGCACACAGAAATTGCAATTACTTGCTCTGCTCAGTGAAACACCCTTGTTACTTTGGTCCCAGGTTTCTGAAGAGGGAAAATCCATGCCTTAGAGAGTAGCTTATAAGAAGAATAACCAGTTTAACTTCTTTATGAAGAGGAACCCTAAGGCTCAGAGCCAAGCTTCCTTTGCCTTCTGTCTGCAGGTAGCCAAGCGTAGATGGCTTTTGAAACACAACAGAGAAATCATAATACTATGCTGCCCTGCAATACCCAACCACACACAGAATAGGGTGTTTCTGAGCAAGATTAGTTTTCATGTCCTCAATGAACCTGACTGGATTTTGTTTGTCTTTTAATCTGCCCAGCCTTCCCATCATCTTGTAGCTTCCATAACATTTTCCAGTGAGAACTTCACCAGCTTTACTATACCTCATGCAAAGAATTGCATGCCAAGCATCAAGTCAAGTTTGAGGGTATATGACTTGGCCACATATCTACTGGGGACTCTTCAGTATGTGTTTTTCTTCCCTAGGCAGCTAGAGCATCTCTCTTCCAAGACATGTATATATGCGAGCTCTAGAAACACACTGGCTGTCCTACATATAGACAAGATGTTTCATTTTTATCAGCATGCTCCCTGCTGTGCCCCATTTTGTCATTAAGGCTCATTTGACTTTGGGAATTAAAGAGCCCAAATTCTTTTTACCTGGACAGAAGAATGAGAGAGCTGACTAGATTTGGAGCACATCAGTATGCCTTAGCACTTAGACCAGAGAGCAGGGTGCCACCAGATGAACTTTCAGCTCTTCTAAGGTTGAAGGTATGGGTGGATGCCACTATTTGATGCTCAGTATGCAGAATTTCTCTGATTTCTGGGGAGAAACAGCATGTTCTCCAAAACGCACGTGTTGGAGCAGGCTCTGGGAGACCATGACATCTCTTTGGGGATCTCATTGACGTGTTTTCTGGCAGAAATCCTGTGGATGTCAGAAGGTCACAGGGCCATGGGACCCAGGTTTGAAGAGGGGACATGGAGAAAGGGCACGGAGGAAGTGAGACTGGCCCCGTGGTTCTCTGCTATCACCAAGCTGGCTATCACAGTAGGAGCACTGTTGCCTTGTGGGCTGGCTGGATGATGGGATTTCACAGGGCTGTAAATCACTAGTCTGGCGGCCGTGCTCTCCCTCCTGTGTTGAAAAGGCTTAGGTTTCCCTCACTCAGAAATGACTGCAGACTCGGGGAAGAGGGCGGAGGCCAGGTGCTGGAACCATTCAGTGGGGGCATCCCCAATCGCATACCTCTGAAATCTGACCCTGGCAGGGAAGTCGATGCGGTTCAACTGACTTCAGGACCTCACTGCGCCCGTGCCAGAACAAACAGCTGCATTGAGGATTCCTGGGCCATTAACAGTGGCCATCCACACTGGGAATGCTTTCTCCTGCCTTACAGGGAGGGAGGGAGGGAGGCATCCCTTGCTTGTCTGCTCGACTTCCAGATGCTTGCAGGCAGCCCAGCACTCATGCGGCACGTGTGTTCTTCCCCAGCACATTGGCACACCATCCAGACATGTGTTTCAGGCACAGGGGAATGCAAATACCCTAAGCAATGTATGCACACAGCAGACTAGCGCTCGTTTAGACACTGTGTGCACCGACAGATCAGGACGTTCAAACCGTCCTTGGACCCCACACTCACAGCCTGGGGACAGAGCTGTGGCAAGTCCTTGGGGTGTGAAAAGCCAAGTCCGATCCAGATCTCCTTTGTCAGTGCTTGAGGCAGTCAGGTATCTGGAGGAAGGCACTTTTTGCATGTGGGGAAAAGACATATGCCATGGGTGCTATGTGGGGAGAGGTGTCTTCTGGAGGGACATTCACCATTCCCCAAGGCCTTGTGTTTATATCACAGTGCTGTGACTTCTCTCTCATTCCTTGGGTCTATGGGTTGAACTCTGTGAGTTGAACCTAGACTGTCTCAGGGATCTTCTGACTTAGCTGCCCTAAGTAGTTTGGGACAGGAGGCAACACAGAGAGGTAACAGCTCTAAGATACAGGACTGGAGCAAGACATGGCCATCACTGGCATGAGACTGGGGTGCAGATATGAAGTCCGTGAAGTTCTGTATGGCTCAGGGGTGTTCATTATCTCACAGTGCAAGAACAAAATGAAATTAGAAAAGAAACAAGAGAGCTACACTCCTCAACAAGTGTATTCTTGATCAGTGGAACTCCTTTCTGCAAGATTTCATGCATGCTAGAAGTTTACATGGGTTTAAGAGGAGACTGAGCAAGTTCTTGGAAGAGAAACCCATGGACTGTGGGTAAATACTTAGTAACTGAGTCCGGTTCAGGAAGTTCCTTGGCTGCAAAACAGTGGAGACTGGAAGAGTTTTAGAAGGAAGTTTAGGACTGAAGTACAATCATCGTGTTCTTGCAGTCTTTTCCAAGCATCCACTATTGGCCATGGTTTGGAGGACATTAATGAGTTTAGTGGACCCAACACAGCCATGATTCCATTCTTCCACCAGGCATGCCACTTCCACCTCCTTCCAGCATAAAAGAAAAGATGAAGAAATCTTCACCTTTCAGAAAGTGAAGAAGAACTTGAGGGTGGAGTTTGACATTATTGCTCTGAGTGCAATTCTGTCACCTCTTTGTGCTGCAACCTAGTAATCAGAGGGAAAGTGTCTATACTGGTTTGGGCCAGGTCTTACAGGCTCAGAAAACAAAATTGTCCAGAGAGTGTGACTTGCTAATACAAGATTCACTAAAGCTATTTTTTCTGTCAAAATAAGAGAGACAGCTCTTCTTTCCCTATTAACCTCCTCAGGCCTGATGTTGCAGCTGAAGATGCAGAGGTATCTGGCCAAAAGGAAAGCCTTGGGGTTGGGAGGAAGTTGGCGTCTAACTTTCAACAGCAGCCCAGCTTTAGGCTGACTTTCTGTCAGGATACATCACAGGATAAACCAGAAACATCTTTGCAAGGAACTCTGTGTCTCACTGTGGCTCATGGAAATGCTATGCAGGTAAACTTTTTTTGCTTTTATTAAATCTCACTGAGTTTTTAGATGTCTAATACAAAGTGAACACTTCCCCTCTATCCCCAAAGCATATGCCTAAACCCCACAGAGGTCCCTAGCCTGTACAGTCAAGACCACAGTATATGATTGCTGTGTTGTAGAGCCCTGAGATGTTAGCATGAACACATCCAAGAAGGGCTGGGCTTATAGTTGCTTGGATATATTTGGTATGTTCACACAGTAAACTAGAGAAATCCCAGTTGGCAATAGTGAAGCCAAGGGCAGTTTGTGCAGCCCAGTGCTTCCATTCTTTCACGCAGGGCCCCCTAACCCATAGCCATGCAAAAAGTCAGAGAGAGCCCGAACCAAATCCCAGGGTCTGATTCCCTGTGGATACATGGCTTTCTCAAAGATATCCTCACACCAGCTGATTTGGCATCTTGGGATCAAGACAGTTGCTCCAGGCCAGCAAATGGGGCTGTGCCACCTCCTGCAACTCTATATCCTCTGGGTCTCTCCTTCCCAACAGGCAGGACAGAGCCATGTCTCAAACATCATAAGACTGGATGACCTGGCTAGGATCAAAGAGAGAATCAGCAGTGGAGAAAGACCACAGCACCTGTTATAGGTTGAATCAAGCTCAAACTCCATCATAGAAACAACTGAAGCAGGAAAAACAGAAAACCTAAAGGCCAATGCAATGACCCCAGCTTCATTTCCAAATATCAGGTTAGTCCTGACCCATTGCAGCCTTCTTCTTCTCATCCCAAAGAAGACAGGTACAGCCCCCAGCACCTCTGTTTATCACTTTGTCTCTAAAGTACAACAGCAATGCACTCTGGCTGGATTAGGTCATGCTATTGGGTTCATCCAAAGGCTCTTGGACAAAGAGAGGGAAAGAAGATGGAGACCAAAAGCATAAGGTGCTCAGAGTCTTATAGAATGCCTGGATCTGGTTGATGAGCTTAGCATATGATCCGATAAGCGTCAATCACAGAAGCAGGAGAAAGCAATCAAAAGGCAGGAAAAGAGAAATGGACCTGGAAACTGTGGTTACCCTAGTACTGATAAATAGGCAAGATAATTGTCTCAGGACTGTTTAGTTGCTGTGTGGACAGAGCTACAAGGGTAGAAGTCATCTGACTCTATGAAGACATCTGCATAAGACCTGGTGCCTTCCAGAGACAGTAAAGGTGTAGTCAGTAGAGACAGTAGATTCCAGCATGTTGCTCAGTTCAGTCTAATCTCAGCACTGAAAATAACACAGTAACTGAAACAGCACTGAAAATAACATAATAATGCACCTGTTCCCACCACGAGATCTAGAGGAGCCCAGGGAAACCATCTAAGATGGTCACATCTTCATTGCGGATGCCTAAAGAAAACTAAGGCACCAATTTTTCTATTTCCATTTTTCCTGGAGCAACCAACCTGTAGGTGTTAGTAGCACAGACTGTTCTGTTAAATAAAAGGACAATCCCAGGTCAAGCAAAGGATGAGATGTGGGACAAGAACCTGGTGTCCACACAGGCTCTCAGAACCTGCCCAAAGTTGTCCCTGGTCCCCTGTGATCTGTCCTGCCCTATCTATCTAAAGCATTTGTCTTTCCCTCAGAGTCCTAGGCTATCCCATGGTTTCTCCAGAGCCCCTAACAGGGTTTGTTCCTCTCTGTTATCTGTCACCTCTTTGCTGTATTGTCTAAGGAAAATGATGCTTACATAGAAGTGCTTGGTTCACCTGGTTGCCAACCCTTCTGGCCCAGGGGCCTTTTTGGAAAGTCAGAGCAGTCAGATGGGGTGAGTTGAACAACCAGGCAGAAGGGATATATAGAAAGTCACCCTTCAAAGCTTTTTTTCCAGTGATCATGGAAAACTGCTGAAGTGAGGCAGTTCAGAAGTCTTCTGGTTGCAGGGCCATTTAAAGGATGTGCCTGGGAAATGGCCACCAGCTCTTTGCTGCAGCCGCTGGATTTTGTATCAGCCTTCCTGGCTTGATATAACATATTTCTGAGTGGAGGTGCTGTGGTCTCACATCCTCATGTGTCTACACTGCAAATATCTCCACTTACACCAATATAACTCCCCTTATCAATGGGGATGTCACCAGTCTAATCTAAAAGGAGTCATAGAAAGTAAATCAGAGGAATCTTGTCCTAAAAGTGCCTGTTTCCTCATCTGATTATCTCCATGTAGTCTAATGAAGATCTTCATCCAGTATGTGTCTCTTCTCTGCTGGTGCCTTGTGCCATCTTCCAGGTGATACACCATCCCAAGGAGTGCATTAGTGTCAGTCGTAAGATCTGATGGGGTTTAGTACTCTGTACTGGGGAAAAATAGACTACAGTAAGGCCTTATCAGTAAAGGTAGGACATGGAGAGTGGGATACAACATGGGAGCTAAGAAGATCTCTACTTTGTGCTGCAATTTAGAACAAGATGCTCAAGTAAGGGCTTCATGAAGCCCTTATTTTCTTGACATTATTGCTTTACCCTAAGTTGCCTGTGGGATCTTGAGCAGATCCACAGCACTGTCAGGATCACTTGCATCTGAGTTTGAATGGATAGCAAAGCTTTAACCAGATGCATTTGACATATGGGGTCACAGCATTTCGATACTGTGCTTCAACTGGGGTTATAGGATTTTGTGAAAAGGGTCTTGCTAACAGTTCCAGGTCTCCAGCAGTTCCCATTTGTAAGCCAGGTGCATATCCCATGCTCTAAGGGTCAGCATCTGGACGTGCCCAGCATGCTGGCAAAGAAAACCCTCTGAGGAGAGTGCACCTCCTTTGCACAGGTTAAAGGATCAAAGCAACACTTGCTGAACTTTCAGACATGCAAACTATTCTGAACAGCTGTTTTCTCCCAGTCATGCCAAAATCATTAATCCTGGTCTGTGACCTTCAACACCCTGAAGCAGCCAGGGAGAACCAAGCCCATGCACTTCGGCACTAGTCAGAGCACAGAAAATGGTGGGTGATGGCAAAACACTGATTGCAACTGATCCAGTAGGAACACAGGGAGGGTGTAGAGAGAGTATGTGATCTGGTGTCAAGCCTGCCAGGGCAAAAATCACCATCTTAAAACCTTGCACAGATGTCTGAAACATCTCTCCAAGACTTCTGGGATGCTGAGGCAGTGACAGTCCCCAGAATTGGCATCAGCTATTCCCCAAATATCCACTCTGGAGATAGCGGGGTGAAAAAGGTACCAGAGAAGGTACCAGGGAGAAAAAGGTACCAGGAGATACCAGAAATGCCAGTCTAAGGCTTTCTGCACTGGGAAGGATGTATGTGTATATATGTAGGCATGTGTATGTCCTGCTTCTCTCGCCTGAAGGAAATGCCTATACACTGGGAAGCTGTGCAGCATCATGCCCAGTGGCCAGGCTGTCACGAGTTCCTGCAGTTCCTCTCTGCCTCTGCATTTAGTGGCTACTGCTAGTGGGCTGCCAGAGTGTTGGTCTCACGTGAAACCCAGGACCAAAGCTGTTTTCCTTTTTGTGGAGCAACTGTGCTGAGAGAAGCATCACTGTTTGTTTTGAACAGCACCTCCCTTTGCCCTCTGTAGCCTTCCCCTGGTCTGGCTTTGACCTCATGGAAGGAGAACACCACAGGAGAGACCCAGCTCTGAGGAAAGTCCAGGCTGCAACCAGGTCCCAACTCTCCACCTGCCTTTGCATTATTTATTATTGGCCATAGATGGCAGCAAACAACTCGATCCATCCTGCTGTGTTCACTGGCTGCCACCAGGAGCCACAGGAGCAAAGGCATAAGCCAGGAAGATTCCTCCATCCCTTTGCCACATGGCCATGGCACATTCTCTGAAAGAAAAGAGGTCCCATGAGGTGGGAGCACTGACTGGCTCCCAGCTAGGGCTAGCAGTCTCCAGCAGAACAGAGTTAATGGCTTAGGGGTTTTGGCTGCCAACAAACTTGCCTGGATCTCCTCCAGGCCCCAGTGGGATGCTGGGGTGAAATGAGGGACTGGAAGGAGGCAGGTCTGGTGATCTGCTCCATATTTCTCCCTGGAAATGGTTACAGAGATGTGTCCTATCTCAGATGGAGCTCACAGGACTGAGTTAGATGAGATAGGCACCCAACACTCAGCTGAGGGGGTAATCACAGCCCTGGGATAGGGAAGGTCCTGGGACAGAGCAGAAGTAACAGGGCCAGAAGAAGGACACTTCATGTTGACTTCATGTTGCCCATGTAAATGGAGCTATTGAGTCCAGGTGTAGAACTGAAGTCTTCCCATCCGTAGATCTATATACCCACCCTTTATTAAGCAGCTTTGATTTTACTAACCCTGTTTGTCAGCTGGGAGACCACAATCACTTTGGCTATAGAGGAGCTTAAGAAAAGCCTGTCAGGATCAGACCAAAAGTCAATGTAGCCCCAGGGCTTTTTCTAATGGTGAGTAAAAGCAGATGCATAGGAAAATGAATAAAAAATGAAATTTGGAAGAATGATCCTTCCCTCTTTTCTTGCCTACATTATGAGTCACCTGCCATTTTAGGACTCATGACTCTGAAGATTGTGTGAAGTCTCATAGTGTTTCACAGCCATTCTTCCATTCAGTTATCATTTATGAAGACAAGTCCTTTTCCTTTGGGTTGCATATGCCCCAGCCCAACAACAGCCTCTATTCCCCACTTCATTCTCCAGAAGGGAAGTAAGGACACAGCTGAAGCCTGTCTGTCTGTCCTCCTGCACCCCATGAGGGCATGGGAATAGCTGGGAGGGAGGGAAGTGGGCTAGGTTCCAGCACAAGTTTCAAGTTTAGATGGGGACTAAGATTCCCCCATCTGGGTGACCTTTCTGGGCAGGCTTGGTGGTGTCCCTTAGGCACCCTCTGCACCTCCATTGCTTTACTGCAAGAGGGTGGTACTATCCCTGCTATGCTTCCCGAGACGTCTTTGCCGAAGCTGGATATATTGTGCCTCTCACGGCCTCTAGTGTTTCAAGCTACATTAAAGGAGTGAATGCCTTCCCGGCTGCTTCACCACTGAGGAGAAAGCATTGCAAGACCTGCTGTTTCTCACTTTGCCGTGATTTCACTGTGTTGCTTTTCTCTCTCTTTCCCTCCAGTTTTATTTTTTTTCTGTGCTTTTTTAGCCAAGCTCCAGAGCCATGGCTCTTTTCCAGAGCCTGGAATGCTCTTTCTCTGCCAGGTACCCTTCTCTTCCCAATCCTTTAATTATCATTTCAGGATCATAATCACCCAGAGAGAGAGAGAGAGAGAGGGAGAAATGGAGTGAGCAGGAGCAGGAGTTCCCCCCTACTTTTCCCCATAGAAGCACAGAAGAGGAATGCTGCGGTTGTATAGGTTGGCTCCTGCAATTAGCACCGCCTGTATAATTAGCCCAAGATAGACGGTGCTGGCAAGGAAACACCTCATCAGCCTAATTTAAAACTGTTATAAAACCAGTGAATGGAAAACAGAGAGCTTCCATTTGTTTCCAATTGAGAAAAGTACAGGGTTAAGCTTGGTCTGCAGCTCCACCTCTTGCATGCATGTGCACATATTCGCTCATGGATCAATAAAACCAGGAGGGAGCCGTGGATATACAGCTGTGATAAACCCATCGTCTTCTCAAGATACAGAGAGAGGTACCAAGGGCTCAGGGCACAGTGTCAAGGCTCAGATCAAACTGTCTCTGCCTCACTCCTCTTTGTTTGACTACTCCACTTATTTATTTACTTATTCTCCTCCTCCACATCTTCTCCAGATTAGCATTTCCAGAGGAGGCTAAGCTCCACAGAGCTGGCTAATTTTGCATGCCCTTTTTTCACTCTGGAGAGTTTACACAAATGAAAACTAGGGCAGATGAAAGACTGCGAAAGAAATTCGAGGGAGAAGAAGGAAAGTGTGCATGGCCACATAGTGGGTCTGTGTCGGAGGAGAGGAGCAACTCTGGCTCCTAGGTGTTTTCCGGAGCAGCAGGACTACATAGAATGGCTCTTCCCTTTCCTCTGTCTTCTTCTAATTAACCTCTTTCCTAGCTTTATGGCTTTCCTCCCTTCTCTCAGTGCTCCTCATCATCCTTCTCCTCTCTTCTTTCCCACTAATTTTTTCCTTTCCATCCTTTTTCTGTCCCCAGCTACATTCAGAGGCTGAACAATCCCTTTACACTACCAGGAGGTTCTACCCCTGTTTCACACAGAATGGTTGAGGTTGGAAGGGACCTCTAGAGATCATCTAATCCAAACCCCCTGCTCAAGTAGGGACACCTAGAACAAGTGGCATAGGGTCACATCCAGGTGAGTTTGGAAGATCTCCAGAGAGGGAGACTCCACAGCCTCTCTGGGCAGCCTCTTCTAGGGCTCTGTCACCCTCACAGGAAAGAAGATCTTCCTCACATGGAGATGGAGCTTCCTGTGTTTCAACTTGTACCCATTACCCGTTGTTCTGTCACTGGTCGCCACCAAGGCCCATCCTCTTTACACTCTCCCCTCAGGTATTTGTACAGTTGATCAGATCCCCTCTCAATCTTCTCTTCTCCAGACTAAACAGGCCCAGCTCACTGAGTCTTTCCTCATATGATAGATGCTCCAGTCCCTCAATCATCTTTGTTGCTCTACGCTGGACCCTCTCTAGAAGCTCCATGTCCCTCCTGTCCTGAGGAGCCCAGAACTGCACCCAGCACTCCAGGTGCAGTCTCACCAGAGCTGAGTAGAGGGGTAGGATCACCTCCCTCAACGTGCTGGCAACTCTCCTCCTGATGCAGCCAGGAGCCAATTGGCCTTCTTGGCCATGATGGCACATTGCTGACTCATGGTTAACTTGTTGTCAACCAGGACTCCCAAATCCCTCTCCACGGAGCTGCTTTCCAGCAGGTCAACCCCTAGTCTGTCCTGGTGCCTGGGGTTATTCCTCCTCAGGTGCAGGGCCCTGCACTTGTTCTTGCTGAACCTCATGCGGTTCCTTTCTGCCCAACTCTTCAACCTGTCTAGGTCCCTCTGAACGGCAGCCCAGCCCTCTGGAGTGTCAGCCACTCCGCCCAGTTTTGTATCAACTGCAAACTTGCTCAGAGTGCACTCTGTGCCCTCATTCAAGTCATTGATGAATAAGTTGAACAGCACTGGGCCCAGTACTGACCCCTGCAGGACACCACTGGCCACAGGCCTCCAATTGTGTTTTGTGTTTGTATTTTGTGTTGGCACTGCTTTTCTTTATGGGATCATGAGCACCTCTGTTATTAATATATGGCATAGATAATTCAGAGAGTGTTGAAAACGATGGGTCCCAAAATTGGCCCCATCAGGAAACAGCGGTGTGTTTGTCTAAGCTTGATTTTTGCCTTTGGGCATCTGGCCACTGGTACACCTCAGACCCTGTTGCTGTTCACAGGGGACTAAGACTCATGTATGCTCTAAGGTCGTAGCTCCTTATGCAAAGTAAGACGTTGCCCTTTAAAGCACAAGAATCAGCTTTGTCCTGAAATGCCTCCAGCTCAGCAGGACATCTTCCCAGAATCAGGCGAGACACTTTGTGTCATGACACAGAACGGGGGAACTATACACAGCTGGAACAAAATCCAACCTGGGCAGCTCACTCGTCTTCAGGTTCTGTTGCAGACTATAAACTCCATCTAGGTTCAACGAAATGTTTTCCAAGTTGCCTTAACCTTTTGAGCTCACTAGGAGACAACATGCAGGGGGACAGAGAATGGGTAGCACCTTTTTTTAAAATGGCTTTTAACTATTTTTTTGAAATAGCTTGTAATGGCACTTGTCATGCTCTGTTTTGGAAGCCACTGAGAAAAGGGTGGAAAAGCAGTGTGCATGTCTGGACCTGGCAGATTGGTGCAGAGTTAGCAAGCGAGTCTATTTGGGGCCCAGAGGAGTCTGTGCAGTTGCTTCATGTTATTTCTGTAATGGAAAGAGCAAAAGACAAAAATGGGTGGATGCCGTTCAAAACTCAGTGTCTCCTGGAGGATTCCTCCCTAATCCAGGCAAGACATGAGCTCATCATCTCCAGGCTGGTTCCCCTCACTCCAGTGGTGATTGTTTGAACTGAATCCCCGCAACTCAGCTCAGGTTGTTTTTGTCTGACTTTAACTTTAAGATATTAACTTTGTTTGCATCCAAATGCCAACAGAAAGTCCAAAGGTGAAGAGAGAAGTTCATATCTGCCCCTGGAGAGAAATCCTATTGGGATTCAAACAGGGCTATCTATCTCAGTTGCTCCATTGCAGGCAATACTTGGGGTTATTTCTTCTCAGCACTGGTCAGGAACATATAAAGAATGGTCTGTCCTTTCTGCAGGCAGGGATATGGGAAAAGACAAGAGATGATTGGTTTATTTTCAGCTCAGAATTTCTGGAATGAAAATTGCATGTGTGTCTTCTGGATTCTGGGTTTCTGTTAGCATATATTATTGCATGCACATAAACCCACACTGATGGACATTATAGTCCGCAGAACATTTCTTTAGCTGCAAAAAGGCTGAACAAGTTGTTGGTTTGCAAGGACAGCCATTAGTGGGAGATGTTCACAAGTACGCTTTCTTGAGAGGAGATTCTGAGAAGCTGTCACTTGTGGTTTTTGGACTGCCACCTTCCCTGACATGGGTCTGCATCATCAAGACCTCAAGTGGTTTGTCCTCCAGCTGGCTTACCTCCTAAACTGGGGGCATTGGGATACACCAAGAATGCCAGCGGTGTTGCTAAAGAAGGCTTTCCCATTTAAGCAAGCCACTTGAAGGGCATTTCTGGACATAAAGACATGTTACCCTGCAATGTAGAGAGGAACCCAAGAGGTTTAAGTGAGGATCTAGTCAGCTCTGTCTTTTCCCTGTGTGTGCAGGGGGGTTGAACTAGGTGATCTCTAGAGGTCCCTTCCAACATTAAGCATTCTATGAATCTATGATTCTATGATTCCAATAGTCAATGCAGGCTCCTCTGGAAAAAGTCATGCCTTGGAATGGCCTGAGTCACTCCAGAGATGCCTGTCCCTTCCCATTGGCCATAGATGGGGGCTGCCTCAAACCTGTGTTCTTAATTTTGATGTTGTGGTAAGTAAAGTTAAAGGAGTCTGGATTATGCCATTATGTTTTTAAAAGGAAGCACAAACCCTAGATCTTGATGGTTTGTCATTAAAGTTATATGTAAGCCAAAAGTCCAAGACTATTCAGGAGAATTACATCGCCCACCAGCAAAGCCTTCCTAAGTTCCCCCAAGGTCTTAGATCACTCTTTCTCATCTCCCGTGTTATGTGCTGCACACCACAGTCCCAGATTTCCCCTGCACAGCAGCATCCACATGACACCAGTCTCACTCCACAACAAATTGTTCAGAAAATCTTGCCAAGTACCTTGGGTGAAAGTAGCTTGCAGGGCAGGATCCTTCTCATTATCATGGTGCATAGCAGTCAGGTGTGCTGAGACCACCAGGAACTATCATCTCATAGCCATGATCTTCTTCTGGGGCTTCTAGAAAAACCTAAATTCTTCAGCATGGATAGAATCACAATCTCATTTAGCTTGGAGATGCAAATATCCTCGGACCTCTGCTTGAAGTGAAAAGGCTTGTTCTCACTTTCCACTCTCCACAGATGCTGAGAAGAATAAACTGTTCTCCACAGCACAGGATGGATGAAGGGGCCAGGGGGGAGATAAGTGGGACAGGAAACATGGACATTTTCCACTCAGGTACTATGCAAACATAATGAGATTCCAAGTAAACGTTTACCAGGTGCCTCCTATTTCCTAGAAACCTTAGCTGATTCCTCTCCAGCATGAAGACTGAAAGCTGCTCAGTTTCGATTTCATCCCTCTTCCATCTGCTTTGCTGAGTTCAGCCTTGCTTATAAGTAAAAACTTTTGGCTTCCATCTCAGGCTGTCGGCCTTGTTGATAGAAGAGGTTTCCTGTTGCAGGTCTTTGTTTTTGAGTGACTAGCTTTCCAGATGGCAGAGGCTGCATTTCCCCTTCTCTCCTTCCAAGATCTGCTTCCCTTCTTACTCCATGCTCATTAGGACTCATTAGCCATCGATGAAACTGAACTGGGAGACAGGAGACTTCTCCGCTGACCCTCTTGCAGTGGTAGTCATGGGAGGTCTTCATTCTTGCTGTGCAGCTCTCATGAGAAGAAAAGAGGGTTCCTGAAACTGAATCCAGCTGGGGTTCCTCTGCCCGAATCCTTGTCTCCAAAGCAGCCAACACCAGACATTTCAGAAGAGATAGAAGAAACACCATGTAAATATATGTGGTGTAATCTCTCCCCACACCCAGGCCTTTTTATATTTTTGTAACCTTTAGTTCCCCAATAAAGGCCTGAACCATAAGGAATATTTAAGCCTTCCAAAAATGTTTTTTTTTTTTTTAATTGGTTCTCTAAGGAAATAAGATTTATTTGCTCTTGCATTATGTTTGTACATGTGCGTGCATACATGTGTTCCCCTGTGCATCTATAACTCTCGGCCTTTCCCAAGCACCTTTGGGTTTTTTTAGAACATTTTAAACAAATCTGACTTTCCATTGACATCCTGAGCCAGCTAGTGTCTAAAGGCTTTGTGAAAATGGGCCATCCATTCGAGGAAAGTCATAGACCCCTGTTAAACCCTGCAAAGGAAGTCTGAAAAGTAGATTCAGCTGTATTGAGCAGCAGGCATTCAAATCCCCTTGGATGTCAGATTATAAGCAATGAGACTTCCCTAGGTTCACCATCCGCCTGATGATCTGTTAGCACAAGTTATTCCTAGATGCAAAAGCCAGAAGAATTTCCTGTATGACATGAGACAGAGAATTTCACTCAGTTAGTTATCCCATCATAAAGCCCATTTCTCATAGCTGAGCTGGGCTATACCTTTTTTAAAAGGCATCCAGTCTGGGTTTTCAAATGGAGAATTGTCTGTGCCTGATATTAAATTTAAGGCCTAGACACTTTTGTATGCAAAAAGCCACCAGGTCAGGGTGTGCACTAAAATGTGCAGTCGTCCTTGGAGTAGTTCTTACTGGGGAAATAGTAATTTGATATTCACATGTGCTGATATCCATATCTGCCTAGATATTAGGGGACACAAATTGTGTATTGTGATTGCGGCAGCACTGGTATTCTGAATGAATCTTTCAGTAAGAGATCCTATGCCAGCATAGGTTGGTTGACGTCAGTGGGACGGCTCAATTTACATCAGCTGAAATTCTGGGTCTGTTTGCTGTCTCTCTCTCTCCCTTTTTTTCTTTTTCCATTAGTAATAAACCAGTGATGGAAGAATTTGAGCAATTCAGCTCACCAGTGGGCACTGAAAAATAGCATGAAGGACTGAAAGAAATGCAGCAGCAGTTTTCTCAGCTTTGGGTTCAGAAGCAGCAAAGAGAAGGTTCAAATGGACGATGTGTTCTTACATGAGCTGAGGTTTGGGTAGCTCTGCAAGCCCTGTAAATACAGTGGATAAATATATTTTTTCTCCTGGTGTGTGACCAATAGTCCAAGTTCAGGTGTGTCTGAGGTGACTAAACCGGTGCTCTGTGTACTCTACACCCTGGGTATGACCAATGGATTGAGAAAAGCTCAAGATCTTGAGTAGACTGATGGTTCGCTGGAAAGACCCTCTGCCCAATGATGGAATCAACTTAGGGAACTATCTGGTTGACATGATGTTCCTGGTTATCCTACTGAGGGATGCTTCTCCTAGATAAAATGTAATCTGCATTGGATTTCAAATGGCCAATGCAGAGAAGTGAAAGGAGTAGCTCAAACACATATATAGTGTGAATCACCTCATGTTTCTTGTGGAAGAAACATTTGAGAGTAGTTAAATGCAGGACATTTAGTCAGTGAGGCCAAGGATGGAAAGGAAAATGTCTTAGACCACTGATAAGATATGTATATCCTGTATTCAAAAAAATAAAAAATAAAAGGAGCTATGGTCTGTTTCAGTGCAATATTGAACCCAGAGATTTTGACAATATTCTTAAAGAAATACCAAAAAATCAAGATCAGGAATATTACCTGATGGCAGAGATGGAGGATTTCCGGAGTCAAAAAAACCTACACATTTCATCTCAAATAGCCAATTTTCCCCTCTCTTGTCTTATCCCCAGATAATGCCACTACATCTGGTGGGTATAAATAAGGTTAAAGCATTTGTCTTCAGTTTTCCCTTCTCAGGTTTGTTTTCCATTCAAAAATAAGCATTACCCCAGCATCCTGCTTCAGTCTCACTCACCTGTGCTTTTTCACAGCTCTGCTGTATCCCAGCTCAAATAAATTCCTTTCTATTTTTCTTCTTCTGGTTGACTCACCAATGTAGCCTCCAAAATCAGGTTCATCATCATATGTCCACCAACCTCAACCCGTAAAAAATCTATTTTCAGAAAGGCACAAACGCATTAGCTGATTCACAGGCGCGTTGATGCATGTTGATTGTTCATTTGTTTCTGAACCTAGCGTGAACTTTTGGCCAAACTTTCAAATGTCAAGAACTGGTGTGCAGTTTAATATATCAGGATATTTTTAGGGTTTTTCTTTATTTTCTCATAAATAACAATAATCTGCTTATGTACATGCTGAAAGGATCGCAAGGAGATGACAGTGGAGCAGGGAGGTTTGGCTGTGATTAAAGATCAGCAAGTCATTTGTCCTGGGGAAAGCAGCAGGGTGTCGGATGCTCGGGTAACCATCCCTTCCAGGAGAACATGGTGATTAGCAAAGTGGATATTACATTGGGGAACAAGGTGATTAGCAAAAATGATTTTTGCACCAGGAACGCAGCAGCCTTAATGAACAACAGGTCTAGCCAGGTGATCTGTTATTCCCCACCACAAGGCTTTGGCTCCAGCAGTAACAGTGCTGGAATGAGAACTTTGTTGAAACATTTGTTAACAAGGCTATGGCTTATCAGGAACATCTGTCCCTGTATAAGCCTGGCCAGTTGACTTTATAAATGCTGACAGTGGTGGTTAAAGAAAGAAAAAACAAGAAAAAGAAAGAAAAAAGTGTTATTTTTAACAGCTATTCTGAGGGAGACACATGAAGAAGACGCAGAGGTGCAGGAAGGAGGAGAGAAATTCACCCACCGTGCTCTGGATGACAACAGGGGGAACCACTCCCTCTGAGCTCATATCCCAGGCTCCCTTTATAGCCTTTGAAGAAAAACAGGCACTTTTAAGGCATGATTCATGTGCCCAGTTTACGAGTCTAATTGAGAAAGAGATAAATCATTCCTGTCACTCCATGAATAGGAAGGCAGCTCTCCCAGTAAGCTACACACTGCCAGGGCTCCTGCTCTAGCTGCTATACCAGTTGGAACTTCCCATAGTGCTCAACCATAGTGCTCTTGACTTCTAGAATAGGGTGGCCACATCCCAGTAGGATACTGGGAATGGGGTCTATCCTATGGCTATCTCTTAACTCATACCCAAAAGCTCTTGGATAAGACTGAATCCAAAGGCGTGCCAGGGACAGTATATATAAAAGCACCCCAGTGCCCATGGAGAGGAGGTTCCCTGGGAATAATGAGGCAGGTGCCGCCTATTTTGATTAATGAAGATACAGGCTGTTTTGACTAGCTCTCCTTCTGAAGAGAGCCCAAGGTGACTAGTTCCAATAGAGACATCTGCATTCAGTCAGACAGATCCTTTCTAAATGTTATTTTTAAAAGGCTGCTGGCAATTTATATTTGTCTGATTTTTTTCCAAAACACAGTAACAACTGTGAAGACAAGTGTGAAAGCAATAGAGGAAAACAATACACACATGCACTCACCCACACACACATTCCCCTATGGTTTGTGCACCCGCAAAGGCATTTTGAGATAGGCTTAAAAAAAAAAATCAGGCCAGATGCATCAGGCTTTATTGCAGCAGAGGCCCTGGCATCCCTTCTCTTTCCATGGTGTAGAGATGCCCAAGAGAGCATTTCCTGAGCTGGCTTGGACTCTGCCTTCCGCCTTGCACTGAGATGAGGAAGAGAAGACTGGTTGCTCTCCTCCAACTTCAGATCACCAATTATCTTTTGTAGATAAGCAGTACTCACCCTTAGAAAGCAAAATGGGGAACAACTTGGGGAAATCAGAGGAGGAGAGAAAAAATAGTAGACAGAGAAGAACTAGTGTTCCTGGACTGCAGGGAACTGGGAGAAAAGCTGACTCGATTAGGGCAGTTCTATTTCTGTCCTCGCATGGTTTGTTTTAGAGCTGGCAAAAGTGACTTTCTTCTTCTGAAAGCTGGACATCAGCCCAGTTGAAGGAACCTCCCAATGCCCCAGCAAGGCTTGCAACGTGTACACTGAGCTGGATGGAAGGACCCTTTTAACCGCAATCCCATCCCACCTGACCTGAGGAACCAGGTCAATGGTGTGCAACTGTGATGATGGGAGCTGTCAGAGCTTGACATTTTTGACAAGAAGAGATTGACTTTTGCTGAGATTCTTTTGTCTTTTTTATTATTATTATGACTGAATTTGGGAGTCAAACAGATTTAGAATCACTAGTTTGATTTCTGGTGAAATCCCAGATTTAACTGTGACGGTTTCTGTTAAGCGCTAATGCAAAGAAATGCAGATGAAATATTTCCAAAAATTTCTTGTGCTGATGAAGAGAGGGCTGTTTGGGGAAGGATTTGTGTAAGAATTGTCAGGCACTTAGAGTGGCACAGACTAATCTGAGGCCTAATCTTGATTTCAGGGACAAGATTGCATGATTCATGATCTCGTGACATTGGACTGTTAATCTATTACTGTGTGAAAAAAATGCACAGGTTGCCTCTTGTAGTGCACAAGCAATTTTGAGATTCTTTGTTGCATTTGAACAAGCACCTCTTGGAAACTCCAAGTGTTTTGGGATATATGGCAGGGGTCAGACTGAAAGGTAGGCTATAGCTGGGAAGTGGACCATTTAGCTGAATTTCCTTGCATTCAAGGTCTCATCCTGCAACAATTGTGTATTTCTTCTCATGCTGCCTTCTTTACACCTTTCATATGGTCATGGTGTTCCTTCCAATGTGATTCAGCCCCTTTTGCACAGGTGTTGCTTGTCTGGCTAATGCATCTATTCCTCATTTACCTTCTAAAGTCTTTGTGCATGAATTCATACCTCATTTCTGCTCTGGGCTCTGAAATGCAACCAATTGCCCAGTTGCAGTTCACAGTGACCTGATAGCTGTGGCACACAGTGATCACATATCAGGAAGAGACCACGGTGCTCAGCTATGGATGAGTGAAATGCATCAAAACACAGCAGAAGTCAACAAGGTCAATGGCCAAGGCTGGCAGTGAATTAACAAGAGCGATGGTCCTTCACTAGTATTTTTCTCTACCATGTTGTGACTTTTATGCTCTATATCCATTTCAGAAGCTCTCCTAGGTAGAACAGGAAAGGAGAAAGCAATCTGCTAATTAATTGCGTCTTCACACATAGTACTGCTTTGCTGTTGATCAAAACCCCATCTCTGGTCTTCATGATTAAAGACCTCAAGAGACAGTTAAGCCCCTGCACAATGTAGAAGAAACAGAAGAAAAACTAGGATCCAATCGGCAGCTGGATAACCATTTACTAGCATTTCACACGAGCGCATTTCTGTACTAACCACTAATTAAAACTGGAAGCACCCTGCTGAGGTGGCAAGTGTATTGTAACAGCTGGTCAGAACATTTCCCTCAGCATTTTTTTTCCCAATGGAAAATGGCTTCTTGATGAAACAGGAATGTTCATTGAAAGATTGTTTTCATTGAAAAGGTTTGGCTTTTTTTCCTCTTTTCTTTTTTTTTTTTTTTCTATAAAAGCATGAAAACCTTCTTCTCCCTCTTTGCACAGAAAGGAAATTGAAGCATAAAGCAAATCAATAGTTCACAGCAAACACATTTCCCTGTCCAATATGTGTATATGTATACATATTTTTGTAATGAAAGCTTCCAAAAGCATGAAGAAATAGCAACTTTCCTGAAGGTGCCAATTTATTTTACTGCAGAACAAATTGCTTTTCAACTAGCTCTGCACCTTTTTCCCTAAAGCCAAAACGCACAACCCCACTAGCAAGCAAAAAGAAAGGAGGATCAAGAGTCCTATGTGTTAAAGTATTATACTTAGACCCAAACAAGTGGTTCCCTATGTTCTGGTTTGTGATTCCTAAGAGTGACATAATACTTTGGCATTCTTCTGACTGGGTTTTCTCTTGGGAATCTATTTGCAAAGCTGTTGTCTTCAAGCACACAGAATTGCTGCCGAATGCAGAAAAAAAATCTTGCCAATGTTAATGTTGTTATTGACATTTTTGTGCATGAAAGAGCCTGAGGATGCAAACAGACTCAGCACAGGGTTCGTGTAGACACCCTGTAGACAGGGCAGGAATATTTCCGATTCCTTCCAGATCATGCAGATCTAACTAATTCTGTTAGTGTAGGAGAGGTATTAATTAGGTTCATCTCACCCCAAGTCATTTAAAATTAAGCTGATCAATCACGGCCATAAGGTGTCTGCTTTTCCTCACTGGCTGGAAAGGGAATGCACATCTGAGCTGATGGATGGGCTAAGTTGAATGGTCTGAATCTGTCCTGTAGTCTCCTACAGAGACCCAGACTCAAAATATCCACTTTCCTTTTCATGATGTTTCCCATCAGCTGCTGTCGTCTATCCTTGTTATCACTGTTTCGACTTTTACAAACTACTTAATTCTAAAAGGCTTCTTCTTCCCACCCCTGAAGACAAACACAACGAAGGCGGGACTAAGAAAATTATTCTCCTGTGTTTTTCCAAGCAATAGTTGAACAAAACTTTTCACCAGTAGCTTTAACTTGCACTTTATTTGGGTTCTGGAGGCTTGATTAGAAGATGTTGTTGATGGGCAGTTTGCAATAGTCAAGTTCTATCACTTCCAGCTTGCTCCTCTGAACCAGACCATCTGGTCTGACTTCTTTAATGTATCTGACAAAGAGAAAAAAAAAAAAGAGCTTTCTGGCCCCAGAAGAGGGAGAGGAGATACTCCCTTTCTCCCTTCCCCAGAGGGCAGCAAGCCAGGCAACCGTCTGACTGTCACAAATCATTATGCTCAAATAAACAGCATCAGGTTCTCGCCCAATAAAGACAGGTACACAAGCCCAGGCATTACCAAGACCCTTATTTAGGACTCCGTTCAACAAAAACAGGCCTGCAGCAGCTCAATGCCGGCAAGACATTCTGCCACATCCCCCGCCTGCTCTTGCCATCATCAGGTAGGCAAGGGCACAGCAACCTTTCAGAGGAGGACTGATGTGTTGGAACTGCAGCAAGGCTGAGGAAGGGGGTAGGAGAGCCCAGAAGGCTTAGACATGTGGAAATCATCATGGTGTTTATATGTCCCTCCCAGCACAAACCCAAAGCTCTCTTCTTCACATACATTTGGGACACTGGTGGGGCCTGCTATACCATAGTCCAATCTGTTGGTAGAAGTCCTAAGCTTTGCTCCATGTAGGCATAGCATGGACCATGTAACATGGACCTTCTGAGGTGAAGCCACACTGTAGATGACAGCCAGACAGTGCTTGGGGTAGTACAACCACATACTCTTGTGCTTGCTCTTTGCTCCATGGAGTAGAAATAGCCATAAGAACCACCATAAGCATTTGCATCCCAACCACTTTGCATCCCAACATAAGCTCTCAAGAAGCAGCAGAATCAGCTGACTTTTTTCTTTTCTGAAAATCCATTGATATAGGATAATTCCGTAGACAGGCTAAGCTTGGGTGGCCTTGCTGGCTTGGGTGGCTTGGGTGGCCTTGGGTGGCCTGACTCAGTACATGATTTGCTGAGTGTCCTTGTTCTGTTCTTTCAGGTGTTTGTGGGATTAGGTAGAGGTGTATTCTTTTAAACTCAGCTTGGATATACTCACCAAGTGCTACTGATGTCCTGGCTTGTTAGATTACTGCCAATGTGACAAGTTTTTGTCAATATTGCTTTTAACAACACATGGGGAGACAACACTTTCAAAATAAGAACTAGTGTGAGTATTTGTGGGTTTGAGGGAGTTCTTTTTCCTTGCTGCAAGAAACTGCTTGGTTTGCAAGGTTTTGCTCTCCCCATGGTCTCTTAATATAGCGCACACATACATTGTCATTAGCGAAAGCTATTCTAGTGCCTGGTTCCTGGACATTGGGTACCAGTGTAAGACGCAGGATGCTGGGGACTCACACCCCTTTCGCGGTGTCTTTCTCCCACCATCCACCAACTATCCAGGTCCATTCTCCCAGGACCTCCTTGAATCCTAAAGAAATCTATGCTCCTACAGTCACAGAGCAGTTTCCAGTGATGTGTTTTCAAGCTCCAGACATTTCTGAGGCATGTCAAGGTCAGAATGCTGAGGTTTCTTTGAAGGAGATTTTCCTTGTTGTGTCTTTCTGCCTGATACCTTTGTTCTAAAGTATGATAACAGGAGACATTGCTGTGTGCCCTGACGGAGATGTATTTAATCATCTAGATAAAATTCTGGTATGCATAGTAATGCATAGTAAAAAGATCTCCTTTTCTGTTATTACAAATGGTCTGTCTGGCCCATATTAGGCAGGAGAGGAGGTATAGAGAGGATAACTATCAGAGAGCCTTTGGAAATTATTAAAATAACTACTGAAATTACTGAAAAAAAAAAATCTCAAATCCAGTAGGGACTCACAGGCTTTACTTAGCACCCTCAGACTGATTTTATAATCCCCACTGTGCAGCTGGGAAAAATTGAAGATCACCCAGCACAATAAGGAATGGAAACAACGTCTCTGGTGGGCTAATGTAGGATGGTCTCTGAGTTGATGGGCCTCATGCACCCAGTGCAATCAACTCAGATGTTCTTGGCAGCAGCTAGGGAGGGTGCAGTGGGATGATGCACTGATATGCAGCAGGGGTTGATTCCCTTAAGAGTTGTCTGCGTTGACCACAATAGGAGTCTTCTGACTTTTCTCGTGCAATCCGCTCTGCCTCCCTCGAACAATGATGATGTATTACCGCAGTGCATCTCAGTGAAAGCTGGAAAGGCCTGAGAGTGCCTTTAATGTAATTACGGAGGAAAGCCAACTCCCTGTGTACTCGGCGTGGCTTTCCTGGCACTGGCTGAGGAATGCTGGCAAAACGGCACCTCTGGAGCTATTAACAGTGCTGCATGCTCTGGCGCTGCAGAGAATACAGACACTGTCTTGCTCTGCCCACGCGCCAGGGCAGCTCACAGTCAACCTAAAGATGCCCCCAGGCCCCGCTCTTCCCACTGCACAACAGAGTGGCAGGAGCTTCATCCAAACAGACCCACGGTTTGGGTCTTGGTTGTGGGGTTGGGTGGTTCTGGCAAGACAAAAATTCAGATCTTCTTCAACACTTGTCACCCCCCCACCCTCATTCACTTCCCCTTTCTGCTCTGAAAACCAGATTGAATTGCCTATATGTACCGAAGAAGCTCAGACTTGGTAGTGTTGAAGGGACTGCAGCCTGTCTTTGTGGGCTGGCCACCCCAAGCACACTGTGTGAGCCCACAGTACGTCATATGGCCTCTCCAGCCAGGAGCCTGTAGCTTGCAGAGGCTCTTCCCAAATCCATTTAATTACCAGGGCCTAGATCCACAGATGTATTTAGACCCACAGCTCTTATGTAGATCCCATGTAGATTTTTGATTCCGCTGGGGATCTGGGTCCCCATGTTCTTGAAAAAAAATCCCAAATGAAGAGAAAGTCCCTGTTTCTTACTCCAACTCATCCATACCAAGGATGGTTTCCAACCGAGACCAGCCCAGCCCTGCCTAGTCTAGTTCTTTTATGGCTTCCTGCTTATGGACCCTCCAGTTCTGATTTCAGCCCTAGAAAAGCAGTAACTCTGAAACCTCCTGACTAACTCTACAAATTACACAGGAAAAGTTCCTGGCTCTGAGTTCACAACTAGCTCTAACATTAAATGGCCACTATCATCTTTGACATTCTTCTTACTTGGGCCTTCTAGCCCTCTCCCAGGCACAGCTTGTGCGTTAACGGGCATCAGGGACCATTCTCAAGACGAAATTCGGATGTAATTACCTCTTTTTTGGAGAGAATGAGTTTAACAGCGTGGATGTGGATTGTCCCAAGCTAATAGGCCTTGAGTGCAGAGGACAGTCCCAGATACATTTGTTTCACCCATGCAGGCCCATGGCATCTTGGCCGAGTGTGTATCTCTGCTACTTGGCTGAGAGAACACCTTCTGCTCCAGTCAGCATTCATGACCAACATCCTTCCTGTGGTTGCAGAGATGCTCAGACACAGATGAGTAGCCAACAGACAGTGAAGACAAGTAGGCCCTTGTAGATTTTATTCAGATGATATCTACTTCAGGAGGAGATCATTTGCACCCTGTGAATGTCTATTTCCCTATGCTGATCTTTACATTTAGGAGATATGAATCCTACTGAAGTACTTTTGTGGGCACTGCATAGTCACCATGGTCTGACGCCTGCCACAGCAGCTATCCCCTCTGAGGCACCATGTGCCCAACAAAACCCATGCTGGCATCTGCCCATGCTGTCACCTACCCCCGTGTTGCCACTCATCACTCATACCCATCCATGCTGACATTACCCCAGCTACTGGTCCTAATGCTTCGCATGTCCCACACATGAATGCAGGGATGAACCTCAGTTAAGGCACACGTTGCCTCTGCACTGTGAGCTCTCTGAGCCACGGAAGTTGTGCTGCCTTGTGGGTCCTGGCACACGCAGTGTAGAGGGGGAATTGTCACTCAGCCCACGCTTACCTGGCCCATATCCTTGTCACAGCCTACACAGGCCACTAATTCCTAGTCTCTGCAGCCCGCGTGTGGTGGCATGACACCGGCAGATGTGTCCTGCTCAGAAGGGCCATCTTTCAGCAACCTCTGACATCACTGGGTCCCAAGCCCTGTTGAGGCAGTAGCCTGAGGTACGTGGGGGTGACCACTGGTAGCAGAAGCAACTCAGAAGCATCCTCCAACACTCTTTACGGACACAGAAGATGGGAAGAATGAATTTAGCTTCAGGCTCACTTCTCTCCCAGCCCAGACATGGGTTGGACCAAGCTGCCTCAGTGTAGTGTCTCTGCTACGTCTGTGTGTGGCTTCTGGCTGGCAAGCTGCTGGGACTAGAGGTTGGACACATCTGGATGTCTGGCACTGAGAGAGCAAAAATGCACACGGGACTCTGGAAAAGAGCAGGTTAGCCTGACCTGGAGGCTTTAGTGTCCCAGCTCTCCAAGCTGCGGTAAGAGAGATATGCCAAGACTTTGCTTCCCTTGCAGAAGCTGTGGGCTGCGTGGGGCCGTTGTGTGATCCTGAGCAGGACTCAACTGCCTCCTTCTGCGGGGAGAGGAGATGTGTTGGAAAGGAAAAAAAAAAAAAAAAAAAAAAA
>VZSV01000002.1:19028642-19062313 GCA_013398735.1 Nothocercus julius
AAGATAAAAAAAAAAAATCAATCATAGCGTGGCCTGGAGCAGCTGCATGGGAAATTTAGCAGAAAGGCTGTTGGTTTGCGCACATGGAGGCCACCGAGCAGCAATCCCAATCCCGGCCTGCAGAAATCCCTTCTTCTCTATTCCCCTTGCAAGCAGAGCTCTCCCTGGCATCAACAGGAGAAAGGTGAATGCTTCTGTATCGCAGTACTGTTCATTATAAGTGTCTTCTTTGAAATCTGTAGCTTTCTTTCCTCTGACTGCTCCCTGTCCCAGTGAGACATATATGGACAAAAAGTTACATAGTCAGAGCAGATGAGGCAAGGGTAGGTGAGAAGGTTTTGATGTGTTCAAGGGAAACTGAGGCACTAAAAAGCTTTCACCTGCACTCCTATTTTAAAGACATTCAGTTCCAGGGAAACAAATGCATTTGGGTACCTAGATATCTTTATCTCACCCACCTCCTCCCCTCCAGCCCCATTATTGCTTCTCTTGCCCAAAGCAACCTCCCACTTTCCAAGATGCCCTTAGCTTTGCCTTGAGTTGCTCAGTGGCTCAAAGGTCATGGCCTGTTTCAGGTGCGCCCAGGGCTGTGTGACACAAAAGCATCTCCATCTGGGCCTTCCCCTTCCCTTAAGGTGAGCAGCAGCCTCCACAAAATCAGCTCTTGAGAAGTCCTCACAGATCTCTCTAGAAGACCTCCTCAATTTTGTCTGTGAATTGAAATTTGAGATGGTAAAAGATAAAAGTAGTTCCAAATCTGGGAGTCTGCATCCTATACAGCACAAATGGAACTTTTTCCAGTTGAGTTTGGCTGAAACCTAAGGCTGGCAAAACCAAAGCCCTAAATGGGGCATTTAACCCCACTCCCAGAGCCTGAGGTCCTCTGCAGCCTGAGGCTGCTGCAACAGTGGTTAGGATTTCAAATTTCCCAGTGACTGAGACAGAAACAAGAGCTCAACCTCCCATCCTGCAAGTTGGTAGCATGTTGCTCCCAAGCAAACAGCAGCTAGAATCCATGTTTCTCACATTAAATGCAGCCCAGAGATATCCCCATGAAAAGTGATCTGCCTTGCACACTTTCTAACTGCTTCGCTGTTGCTTTGCACGGATATGATTGTGCTGAGAAAGGCGCTCAGAGCTGCAATGTGCAGCTAGGGGGATGCTGAAGTGGCATCCCAGTAGAATTGTGGAGACCCAATAGTATTGTGGAGACACAGTAATATTGTAGAAACTCAATAGTATTGTGGAGACCCAATAATATTCTGGAGATGCAATAGCATTGTGGAGACCTAACATTATTGTTTCTCATGTCTGGGAATCCATAAAAGACAGAGGCAGCTGATGCACCACTCTCTGGCCTCCACCTGAAAGTCAAGCCCGGCAGCCAGCAGCAGCTGGTCCTTGAAATATCTGCTCATGAGAAGTCTGTTTGATGAATGTATTCAGAAATGAGAGGGCTTTGGCTTGCCAGGGCTGTCTTTGAACCAGCACCTGACTCCTTGTCTAAAATAGCTCCATGGCTGAGATCGTGCATGCCAAAGAGGAAACTCCAGTTGGCATCTGCCATGGGATTCAGTGACTGTTGTTAGCAGGAGTTCTGTGAGCAGGGGCTGGCACCATGGGCAGCGTGCTAATGATAGGCTCCAATCCCATCCTGGTACTTCACATATATTCCTTCTAACTCTGCACACAAGTCAGCAAAAAGAAAGCAGGGTCATTGCTGGCCAGCAATGGCAAGCAGTGGGTCTAGTTTCTAACGCTTCTGGGACGTGCCCAAAGCCCTAGTGTTTCCTGTGAAAGGGACATTTATTCTGGAAATCGGAGGTTTTTGTCCTAGAGAGACAAAGTCCATGGTTTTGTTTGGTTCCCTGGACATGCAGCATTGAGACCTTTCTCGATGGGATCTTGGGTCAAGCGGCTAGGCCATCCTGGGAGAAGGAGACAGGGGGACAGCAGTGAGAGTGCTGGTTAGGTGGATAGGAAGGAGGTATCACATCCATGCAATACTTCTTTTTTTTTTTTTTTTTTTTTTTTTCTAATGATTTGTTTGTAAAACCCACACCTCAAGTAGATGTAACCAGTGGATTTTGGTCTAGATCTGGCTCAGGTGTGAGGGAAGGTTTTGTGACTTCTAGCTCTAGATATTCCTTTTTTTTTGAAGGTCCACACACAGAGTTTTCTCTGTCAGATAACAACTCTAGGGGACTCAGGGAACTGCTGAAATCTTGTCCATTTTACCTGGGTCAGGAGGGGATGCTGCAGCATGGTCTTGATGAAATCCAAGGCAGTTTCTTGCTCGTCTCAGAGGAAAGCAATAAAAGCTCTGATTGTAATAAAAAGGCATCACTTTTTATGGCTGTAAAATAAGAAAAAAGTGACATGTTGACATTTGTTTTTGCCTCCAGATGCCATGGCAAGGCACGACTGCAAAAAAGCAAGAGGAATGTCAGGCAGAGTGTAATAAATATGAAAAAAAATAAAGTGAGAGGAGGAGGAAAGGGGGAGTTCAGAGAACGGTTCTTCGCTTCACCTCTTGCTCAACCCCAGCTGACAGCCTTGATGATGTTACTCAGACACAGCAGCTCTGCACACTGCTTCCCAAAGAGGACTTTAATCAAATGTACATCCAATATCATATATATGAGGTGTGGATCCCATAAGATCCCATAGAGCTGATTGGTATCGTCACACAGGAGGGAAACAGAGGGAGGAAAAAGGACTATTCCCAAGGTCAGAAGGGCCTGCTTTATCCTTCCTCAAAAATGGGATATTTCCAGCAGAACAGTCTGCCCATCTAACTCCCACTGCGGCAGTGCAGTCCCTTAGGTGGAAGACAGGGAATGGAGAAGCGCACATCTCTTGGAATGAGCTGTGATAACTGCTCACTGCTGTATTTCAAGGCAATTGACATAAGGAGAGGGATCTGACTGCTAGAGGGACTCTGCAAGTCAAGTCACAGAAAGACAAGCGCTTCCCATCCTTTTTGTGACACGGGTGCTCTCCCTTGTTAAATCAGAAGAGCAGTGTCCTACTCTCACCTTCAGCAGACCCCAGGAGCCCTGCAAAGCAGGGGATGCCTGGTTTCCTTACCTCTGTGCTATTCCATAAAGCTTGAATTCCCATCACTTTTGTGCAAATAGTAGAAAGAATGTCTTTTTCCCTCCGCAGCTGCTCTTTCACATTTTATAACGTTACAGTCAACTTTTGAGCTAGTATTTCACAGGCAATGTATGAAAAGGTTGGCTTTATCTTCATTTGGGAGAAAATACATATACAGTGTGTGTACACAGCTGGATTGAGCATATGCCATTGTATGAACCACTATTTTGGCCCATTCTCATTTTGAGCAATCAACACCCTAGAGGTTGATGAGGTTTTGCTGCAGCAGGGATCCTATTATTATCACTGGTGGATCAAAGCCACCCAAATGTGACTTGCTACTGTTACTGTTGAAAAAAGCAGGTGTTTACTCCTAGGCTTTATTTTTAATTGTTGTCTTAAATGGCTTTCAATTAGGCACTACTGGGCATCTTTCATTCTTATGCAGTGATGGCATCGACCTGAATTCAGACAAGCAACAGCAGTTGTGAAATGGAAAGGAAGGCGTTTCTGTGCTACTGGGAGAAATAAGTAAAGGCTGTTAGCATTCTTCTTCCAAATACACTCCCACAGGGCATATCGTGCTTTATAATCCCCGGTTCCCCTGCTAATGTTATGAGAAAAGAAAAAGTGCTCTTTTCTTAAAGGTCTAATTTCATAGTTTAATACAGATATTTCTCCTGCAGTTGTTATCGATAAGGGAGGATATCAAGGGAATAAATGTCGGAGCATGTTAAGATAGCTTTATTTGCATCCTTAGCCCAGCAGACTACAACCATTTGTCTTGTCTGGGGACACCTCCAAATGTTTGTGCAGAAAGACTGAATTCCATTTCTCTTGCTTGGGGAGGATATTCTTATAAAGTCTTTAAAAAGTCTGAGCCTACATCTTTGAGAAACAGGAGAGAAAAGCAAGAAAAGGAGTAATTTTTGACAGGTGCAAGGGAATTGGCAGACAAAGAGGATGAAACTAGAGCTTGTCATGAAGAACCAAGGAAATATGTCGTTGATTTCTCTATCCAAAGTGACATTATCCACTGCTTGCAACTCTAACAGATTTTCCATAGATGTCTTCAGGATCACAGGTGGTCCTGGGGTCCAAAAAAAACAAAAGTCATAGGAATGACTCTATGGGCACCTAGGTGTGTATTCAAATGATCCTCAGGATCATTCCTGCCTGCAGGAAGGCAGGCAATCATTTTGGAGAGATTAATGTTCTCCTACAGCTCCAGGTCCTGAAAATGCGCCATAAATGTCAGTTCCCCTTGATAAACAACATGTGCTAAATGTAAATCACAAGATCACTTAGTAAGAGAATCATCTGCATGGCAGAATGGCTGAGGAAGGTGATCTATACAATTCATCATTTTCAAGAGTTTTAAGATGACAAGAGTAGCATAGGTATTCTCCTATTGCTGTCATGCTACCACCCTATCCAAAGACATCTTTCAGCATTATGATCATAAACACAGTGTTCATCCATGTTGGGATCAGCTATTTGCCTTGTTGGGATCAGCAAATTGCCTTTGACATTAGTTACCATGAGTCAGTAAGTTGTGCTTTGTCCAGGCATGTTTACTTCTCACTCTGTTGGTGCTACTTGAAGGATGAGACTTTCCCAAGCAAAGTGAGAGTAAGCAGGAATGGAAGGGCATCAAGGAGACAAGCTCAGCCTGAGCCGTTCCTCAGGTAATGTCTGTTCCATCAGACATACTCATTTGCTGTGAGAACAGATGTGTCTTCCATTCATCCCAGTGGCAACAAATTTCATGTGCCCATGTAGCATGCACAAGTGGTGTCCACTGATCAGTGCTGATGGTGTATGATATGCATATGGTATGGCATGAGCACTGGATTCCCATGTGGTGAGTTCCCTTTCCTGGGGGAAACTCAAGAATCTGTGGCTTGGTCATGTCTTCGTTAGATATTACACATCTTTAAACTTCATTTGTTCTTAGGATGAAATGTTCCCAGTTCTGCTCAGCAGGTTTCCATGTCCAAGCTTTCTCTTTCCCATTCTTCCATACTTTCTTATTACAGATCTATATCTGTAATAAGATGATCTAGAAAGGGAACATATCCTTCTTCTCTTGGCAAGGTACCGAGGCATGGAGAGATAGGAAGATGAGCTCCTCGGAAGTGTATAGGCATGTCCTACCCATGGGAGATCTGAGAATGAGTCTTGTGCGGTATTGTCTAGAGAGAGTGAGGACTCTATGGATGCTCAGCCAAGACCTCCTGAGCCTACACTCAGTAGATTAAATGCAAGGAGAACTATCCCTGCAAGGAGAACTGTCCTTGAGTAACAGCAGCTCCCCCAGCATGATATCCTCCCCACAATCTCTGCCCTTACTGGGACAAAGGGCTCCCAAGATGTCTACCCAGTGTCTTATTGGGGAAGCTTTCTTTTCGTGGTACTGCTTGTGGCAAGGGCAACTGCGACGGCTCTGAGCACAACGTGAGGCTTTTGGACTTTCTGCAGCTGCAGCGCAGGGTCCCTGTGCCCACTCAGCTGGAGCAGAGATCTGTTCTTCTGGAGCAGGCAGTGGTTTGGGTAATGTGGTCAAGGGATTAAGACAAAAACAACAATTTCATTTACCCTCTGAGAGACTGGGAAAACCAGGCAGAACAGCTTGTGCACTAACCTCTCTGAGCTTCCTCTGCTCCTGCCCAGCATTCTGTTTTGTCAGGATTCAACAAGCCTTTCTTTCCCACTCAAATCAACTTCCTTTCCCAAAAAACTCTTTTTCAGCTGGACCTTCCTTCTGACTTGTCTCTCTCCTTCCCTTTCACCCTTCTTTCCCTCTTGACTTTGTTGTTCCAGTCCTGCCTTTATAATCTCTGCCTTTGAAAGGACTAAGACTAAGGAATCCACCGGCTAAGTTGCTTTATCTCCTGTAAGTAAAGCAGGTTGAGGGACACATCTGAGCAATGCAGAAAGATCAGCTCATCACCCAGAACTCTCAAACCTGAAGTCCTGCTCTCGTTGCAAAACCACTGTATGTGAGATTTGGCAACGAGAGAGTGAGATAGGTGCTTATGGGACAAAACCAGAGGTTCTTCTCTAGTCCTGGGTCTGTGACAGGCTCAGCTTGATGCTCAGCCCCACCTGAGACATTCACCTCCTTGCTGCCACATCCCATTGGCCTCCCTTTTACATTCAATGAGCTGAACAGTTGCAGCTGACCACGGGGTAGAGACAATGAGCCCAGTGCACCCACTGACACAAGATGTAGTGTCTGGATGTGACCCATCCAGGAGCCCAGGGTCCCAAGGCATTATCCGACCTTCCTCTCACCATCCTCCCCGCCACGGCCGCATCCTAAGCAAACCACAGCTCTGCTCCTATAGCTTTTGCCATTAGCTCCTGGCAGTGGATCATGTCTCTGCTTCTTTCACTACTGTATCTCTGTCGAGGCCAACTGGCACTCCGACTTTATTTATTTTTAAGTCTTTCCAGCATTAACCTGACAGGAAATAAGTTGCACACCACTTTTTTTTTTTTTTTTTTTTTTTTTTACCTAATGTTGGAAATAATGCCTATTCAGTTAAAACTAAATCCCTCAGGGCAGAGCAAATCCCACTCCCTGCTCTCTCCCCAGGCTAGCTCCCATTTGCAAAGAATTGCCCCCAGTGGATTTTTTTTTTTTTTTTTCCTGCATAGATTTTGTGCCAAGATACTCATGACATGGGTAGGCAGAGGAGAGGTAGCAATAAGTAAAGAAAGGGAATTAAATTGCCTGGGCAGCAGGCAAAGCTTGTTTTGCCCTAATTAGATTCAGTTTATCTATATTTACCCTGGTCTATCTCTCCAGAAGGAAGATGCTGTAAGCTGTCACTGAAATATGAAGTGCCGGGCCCCAGTGGTCCACGCACAAGTCTGGAATAATTTCCAGGGGGTAAGGGACCTGTTTGGCTTGAAGTTCTAAACTTGCAGAGTTGAGTGACTGGGTCACAGCTTCAGCATTCCTCCTGAACCCAACACAGGGTTTTGTTTGCCAGGGAACATGAGCCATAAGTGACTGCAAAAGCTGGCACAAAACCCCAACAAATCACAGACAAACCTCTATTTCTCCAACTTTAACATCTCGTGTGAAGGGTAGCTGGACATGGGCTCCTGCGCAGCACCGGTTCAGCTACAGTCTGGCAGATCCTGTCTTGCTATAGGGCTGGCAGCATCCCCAGTAGTAGAGACTGCGCAGGGTACATTTTGTCCAAGACAGTACATACAAATCCCTGGTCCTTCCATACCTACCAGGGTTCATTTGGACCTGAGTAAACCAGAGGGCTGCAGTGGCCCAAGCAAAGGCTTGCAGAAGTGTAGGAAAATGGAGACCAGAAAGCTAAGCCAAATTACAAAATAAACAAAGGAACACCATTTCCTCTCATCTACAGGAGGACAATTCTATTTATAACACACAGGTATCAGGACCTTAATTTTTGCACCTGTTGCCATGTAATTCCTAGTGTTCCCGACTATATCCACGCCAACACCTGCTTCATACTACTTACACATTGTTAGGATCTTCTGACCAGCCCTGTTTTGCCTCATTCCCTTCTTGAAGGCTGTACTGTCTCCTGCAAAAGGCAGCTGAAACCTCATTCTGAGGCTTTCACTGAGTGTCGGCACTGCCTGGCTTCACTACCTTATTGTTATCAGTCCAGCATGATGCTCCAATCTCAGCAGAGGCATCTACTCATATGCAGCAACCACAGCTCTGGCCTCAGATTAGGCCTGGGCAAAGCTGTTTAGGAAACACGAAGCTCTCTGGGAAGGTTGTCTCTGTCTCTCTGAGCAAAGAGCAATGCATTCCTAACCCTAAGAGCTATCCTGACCTTTGCAGAGCTTAGGGGAGCACCCTGTTCTGCCAGTAATGCTGGAACTGCTCTCTAATTCTAACTTTCATTGCATCCCATTCATCCCCTCAGCCCAATTACAATTTCTGTTGCAGAAAAGGATGTTTCCATGAGACCCAGGTCTCCTAAAGCATCTGTTAAGACAAATCTTAGAAACACTCTGTCACTCTCCGCAGAGATGATTAGCTGGTGGTCTCAGCACCTCTCTCCAATCCACCAGCACTTGTATTTGCTCCTTGCAAAAGCAAAGCACTATTAAAACCTCTGCAGAGGAAGTACTGACGGAAAATCTCCAAAACCAGAAGGGCCATTTTGAGGAGGGATCTGAATAGTTTGGTTCCCACATCATTCCTACCTGGTTCTTTGGTACCACCTGGTTCACTCATTCCTGGGATCCACCTCCTTTTTTCCTCCAGATCACTATCACTAATGCTTTAATTTTCATACTTAACTTCTCCTTATCTTTCTCACAGCCACTACTCCTACAGCCCCTCACTCCTTCAGACCAGCAATTAACCAGTCTACTGCATTCCAAGATGGTGATCACCAGCAGTCCCTTGTATTGGGCCTGCTGAGCGGTTCTGATGTTCTCAACCCCGACCAAGGAATCTGTTTGCCTTTAGCTGTTTTTTGAGCTGCTGCCAGGGAAGTTTCACAAAAAGGATAGTGTTATTTCTGAAAATGAGTCCCATAAACAAGGATGAATATGACCTCCCCGTTGAGATTTGGGGTTTACTTTAGTGGCTGGGAGATCAGCCAATGAAATGGAAATACCAGAAAACATTATCATAATTACCCCATGGCCTCCTCTAGGGGCAAGGAAAAAGGGGAAAAAAAAAAAAAAGAAAGAAAGAAAAAAAAGCAACCAAACTGATTTAACAGTGTCTGGATAGCATTGTCACTTCACCCATCCCTGCTTGGCCTGCATCCTGTCCTGCGTTTCTGCTTTCTCTTAGCACAGGGGAGAATAAAAAACATTCCTAGAACCTTTCCCCACAGGGAACATTTTCTGGCAGAAATCAGTGCTGGGAAACCAAGAGGTAAGAACCACCGAGAAAGAGTAGCAGATGTGTTTTGATTACAGATTTGGGGAGGCCAGAGAGGAACCCTGATGCCATCCTAGGCCACCTGCACCCAGATCATAATAGTAGGAGTGAAGGGCAAAGCTGTCTTTCTAAACCTACCTGTGCAACATCTTTTGTTGCCCTTGAACTTGTACAAATTTAATGCCAATAAGCTCAGCATAAGGGTTAATGCTGAAAAAAGTCATGGAAAGGGATTTGCTGTCAGGTCTCTTAACAGTGATTACCTTTTACAGGAATGTGATAACCTCACCCTTTCACATGGTTGCCTTTGGGAGGCAAACCTGTCTGTGACACTATTTCTACACAGCTCAGCCTAATCCCTCATCTAGGGTTGCAATGGTATGTGTTGCTGAATGGGTCAGACAGAGATGGGAGAGTCCTGGTTTCCATACTTGACTTTAACCTTGATCCGACAGTTGACCTTGTTTGGGTCTTTCTAACTTGAGTTTCAGCATTATGCGATAGAGGTAATGAGAGCCTGAGACAGTGCGTCTTCAATGAGGTTCTGTGAACAACAGGTAGAGTTTTCTTCAGGCTTCTTAAGCAGCATCCAGGAATTTCAGAGAGAAACAGTTATGGTTGCTCCTACTGCATGGCTTGCACTGGAGTAGAGGACCCTAAGACATGGGTTGACTTGCTGGAGTTCAGAGCACTGAGCATCAAGGCCTTTAACTGGGGCTCCATTTCTTACCAATCTAGTAGAACTGTGAGTCATTCAAAAATTCTCTCTCCTCGTGTGAAATTTTCCTGCAGTGAAAATGTTTTAGCAAGACCTTATTACTTTATTGTTATTTTTAGAGAAGAGCAGTAATGTAAGCAACCTATGGCTGATACTAGACAGCAGGAGACGAGAGGATACTACAACTCAGTTGAATAGGCTCTGGGATGGAATTTCTTTTTTAATACCAGTTACATAAAGTGTCTATATCTCTACCTGATTCACGTCCTTGTATAGTCATTGGAGAAAAACAAAACAACAACAAAAAGCCACAGTCACATGGGTAAATCCCACCCTGGATTTCCCCAGGAGGCTGAAAAGGAAAATGTTGTATTGGCAAGAGCATATGGCATTTGTTGCTCTCTGTTGGCTGATGGGTTTCCAGGGAATGAGAAGGGGAGAGGTACTTGGTGGCAAATGGGTGAGCTCCGGGTAGGTTGCCTCACAGGACTCAAATTTTGCAAAACTGGTGAATTACTGCCCTTTCTCTGCACCATTCAGTATTTTACAGAACCCTTTCATACCCATACATCCAGCCTTGTGTTTCTCCCAACCTCAGGGACCCAAATCCACTGCTTTGCCAGCAGTAACTCTCACTTGTTAAGAACTTCTGCAGCCTGTACCTCAGCATCTCTGAAAATAAAGCCACTTGTTTAGTTGCCTAGGAATATTCACATTCAAAAATAGTTGGCCTAAGCATCTGCTAACAGTTTTAGCAAGGCCATTCCATGGTATTTTGGGATCAGGTATCAAGACAGCTTGTCAAAGAGGAAGTTTTGCCAAGCCTGACCCAAATATGTCCAATGCACCAACTTTGCAAAATAAATAAATAAATAAATAAAAATGCCCCTATTGATTTCTTTTGGCCTTCGACAGCTAGGCTGGACAAGTCCTACAGTATTGTCTTGAGAACAAAAGATCCAGAGCATGAAAATCAGATGCACAAGCAGAGGAAGTATTGATCAGCTAAAAATTCTCCAACATCTGGCAGGTGCCACATCTGCTTAGATCTGTTTCCAGCTGTGGGCATCTGCCCCATCCCACATAGCAGCCTTTGAACCCAAGACCGAGCTGTTTCAGTGCCCTGGTACAGTAGAAGTCATTTTCTCCTTTGTCCCCAGTGAACTTTCAGCCATGCAGACACCTGAAATATCTCCGCAAAGGGTTGGACGACAAAGGTTGGAGGTAAAGGGTGCAGATGCCTGGGAATGAGCAGTGCAGATCAAAGGGGAAAACAGGCTCAGAGCCACCTGCAATTAGATGGAATTAGGGTGTCCTGGAACAGCTTCAGTTTTCCTTCTTGGGTGATTCATCAGTAAGGAAGCAGCGGTGTTGGTCTGCATAATTTTCCCTTGAGTCTCTTGAGAATCGAGGTCTGGTTCAAACAATGGGACCATATGAGAACCTTTCTTCTTACCCGTATGTATGGCTTCATATATGCTTTTGCCTCCTTGACCAAGGAGAAGCACTAAAAAATGGTCTAATAATATCTCTCAATATTTATATCAGTTTTTTGGGGAAAGGGGAGAGAATGGGGAGACTTTTTAAGGATCGGGACAGGTTTGGAAGTTTAAGACTGGCACAAGGAAACAGAAAATCTGGGTTCATTTCAGAGCTCTGCCCCAGCCATCTTGCCCAGATCTGGAAAATAAAGCGCCTTTTCTGTGCCTGGCTGGGAGACCATACATCCTGCTGGCCAGGAGCTGGTTCTTGCTGCCCCCCTTGCAAAGCGTGGCCAACAGAGCCAGACGAAGAAGCACACAAGGCATGAATCATTTGAAATGCCTGAGGTCAGGTTCTGCTCCCTTTGGCCAGCATAAATCCACACTAACTCCTCCAGCTCTGGTAGAATCACTCAGGATTTGTGCAGCTATAAATGACAGCAGGATCTGACCCTGGAGTTTTATGTTTCCAATGAAAGAGTCGAAATGTTGGATGTTGCCTTAAATGTGGACTGGCCAAACATCTGGAAAGGGATGGCTTTATTTTGCATTAACGTTAACGCGGTTTTG
This sequence comes from Nothocercus julius, assembly GCA_013398735.1. Lineage (NCBI taxonomy): Eukaryota > Metazoa > Chordata > Aves > Tinamiformes > Tinamidae > Nothocercus > Nothocercus julius. Next base: position 19,040,413 of record VZSV01000002.1, read on the forward strand.
AAACCGTCTCTCACTTCTGAAGGAGGATTTTAGTGTGGATTTCTTCCAGGGGCAAGAAAAACTAACTTCTGTTTCACTCAGATGCCCCTTATCAGATCTTGCTGTCCATCTGCGTGTCTATTAGCACATCAGCTGCTCAAACATTCACTGCTTCTCTCCATAGGAACACAAGGGAAATTTAACCTGAATTTACTTCCAAGTTGGATTTCCTTAACCCTCAATATACCACTTGTAGCAAACCTTACACAAAAACCCATCAGCCACCAGTTGATTCATTTTTATTGCTTTCCCGAATGAATTAAGCTGTAATAAGCAAAGGAACCTTAATTCCAAATAGCAGTGTTTAATAAGTGCAATGAAATGCCATTACCCTCCTTTAGCCTGTGCTTCAGAGGGATGCAGACAAGCAGTCCCCTCTGCAGGCAAGCTCTACAACCTGTCTCCAGGTTTCCTTCTCATGCTAAGGTCACTTCTGGCCTCACTGATTTTTCTATTCTTTGCCTGCCCGTGCTGAACACTGGTGTTTGGTCTAGGTCTGTCTATCCAGATGTGGCATGATTCCCTGGATTTTGCATGACAAATTAAATGTGGTTAGACTCACCAGCACAGTCAATACAAGTAAGAAAAAAATAAAAGGATGCTGTTTTCTATAAAAGTGCACTGCAGCCTGTCTTACATTACTCTAAGTGAGTACTAAGTGCTGCACAAATCCAGAGAAAGACAGCCATTATGGCCTTTATAATCAGATTAATCAGCCAAATAGTAGGGAAATAGAGGCAAGGAGAGCAGCAAGGACTTAACCCAGGGTAAAACATCACCTAGTGCTTTTAGGCTGGTGCCTCAACCAACAGGCTGAATTCAAGAGCTCTTCGAGGCATGGCACATGGCTTTTCTGGGCTTTGAATCAGTTTTGGTGTGATTTGGTGAATGAAGATTCCTCCTAGATCTGAGTGGCAAAAAAACAATGAGGGATGTAAACCTCTCAGGCTTCACTAGGGTTGCCAGATTGCACGCATAACCAACACTAAGCCTTGCCAGCAGTGGGGTAGAGTGCAGAAAGCTCCACATCTGCTCCACATGCCCTTTTACATTGCAAATCAGGGAGCCCCCAAAGGGTAGGATCTGCATCACCCATCCAAATCTGGACAGAAAAAAATGAATTTATGGGCTATAGGAAATGGCTAAGCGTAATATGCTCTTAGGGAAAAAAAAAAGCATGAAGGGACAAAGATGTTGTGCTTCCAAGGTAGCTGGGTTTGGTATGGTGAAATTTCCATCCATTCCTGCCAAACTGACCTGGAGGAAAGTTTCTCCTGCTTTCAAACCTTATCTTGCAAGTGTGGCTCTCCCTGAATATCAGAGCAGGATGCACAAGCCAAGCACCTAAGATGCATATCAGAAAGGATGATCAGCTGCACCACTCAACATCAAAGGTCTATGCAGTATAAGAACCAAAGGATTTATAGAACTAGCCTTCCTCTCAGTTTTACCCCCGGCTTTCCAAGGCTGGCAGTGCCATCAGGAATGTGCCAGCCTTGTGAAGTAAATTGATTTTTTTTTTCTTTTTTGTTTTTATGTCAGCAAGTGTCTTTGGGGACCTTTTATCATCATGTATCAGCAAGCAGAAAATGGAGGAGTGTAAATCAGGGGAGCTGAATCCTGCTGGGATGCAGTGGCATAGGAAACCATCTGAAAAGCAGAAATATTTTTGTTTTGTTTTGTTACATCCTATTAGCATTGTTGTCTGTGTGTTTACTGAGGAAAGCTAACAAATACCTAGGAGCATGAAAAATATCCCCCGCTATTTCCACGCCAAGACTGATCCCCTGCATAAATCTGTCCCCTTTCCTGTCCCCACTCCCTTTGTCCCTTGTCCTCTGGAGGCCTTAGGCCTAGCACACATGGGAAGAGGAACATAACCCTCCTGTCTTAATGTTTACAGCCTCATTTTCCTGAGCCTTCAGACTCTGGTGGAGGGGAGATGCGATCAGGTCATAGCCCTACCTTGGGCAGCCCTGTCTATGCTCTTGGATGTAGATGGGATGCTGATAGAGATGGATGCCATGTGGCCGAGGGCCTGCATGAGAAACTGGAAATAACACTGCCTTCATAATAGCAGGTTGAGATTCCTATAGGGCAAGGAGGCCTTGGTACTTGTAACCTCTGGCAGATAATAGCTTAATTCCTCCAAACTGCAGTCCTGCAATGCTGCTTTAGAAATCTCTCCCTTCCTGTGCGCATTACATGTATCTGTGATGTGAGCAATTGCACTGCTTCCTTCTTCTGTCACATACACAGACATTTCCATGTGACATTTAGGCAGGGTCCTGCTTGGGACACTAATGAATGAGCAAAATGAGATACACAGAGCAAAGCTGATTGACCAGACCACTACTGGAAGGAATAATCTAAGTTGTTTGCTACTGCTGCTCTCCCCATGCTGAGGTTTAAAGGCATTTCTCATCACTACAGGTGGATGCTGATGATGTCATCACCAAAGAGGAACAGATCTTCCTACTGCTAAAAGCCAAGGCCAAGTGCGAACGACACCTGAAAGCCAAGGTGCCCAAGGTGCATGGTGAGTGTTCCTACAGAGACCCTCTGAGCTGGGTCCACCCCCCTCAGTCCTTTCTCTTAGTCCAGTATGCAGAGCATACAAGGGGCAAAGGGACTTGTGCTTCAGTTTTGAAGTATTAGTAAGACTTTACAGCACAAGGTGCTGAAAAGCAACATTTTCGTGGCCTCTTTTTGCTGCTGCAAAACTCCAGTTGCTGCATTCAGAGGGTCAAGAGGATGCAACAGCCATAGGCTTACAGCCCTATACGCACTCTGCAGGCATTGGGCATTGTGTGGGAGACGGCATCAATCATCTGTTCTCCCCAAGATCCTTTTCAGCAAGACACTGGTGGCGTGGGAGACAAAGAAACCCTCCAACAGCCCTCCTGCTTTTCCCTCTAATACACTCTCCTTGAATGGGTCAGAGCTTGATTTAGTCCCTCTCTTCCACTTCCTTTCTATTCCGAGCTGTTGAATCATTACCAGATGTGAGGGTGGGAAGAAAAGATGGGGAGAAAGCTCTTATGTGGGTAGAAAAGCAATCACCCCTCCTTGGCTTCTTTCATCAGTTTTACAGTTGTTAATGACTGGGATGTAAGCTCAGGCATCCTGTACAGACCCAGCAAGTTCTGGGTGGGCATTCTCCCCTCTCTCCTTCTTATGCCTGCGAGGAGGGAACAAGCCAGACTGTCTCCCATCTTCACTCTTGCATCTCAGTGATCCCCTTTCCCATAAACTATCACTACCCTATTTGGAGACCACATCCCTACCCAAAGGAGAGCTCCCCAAAGCCAGACATGATTTTGGAGCAGAGTGCCTACCCACCTGATGTCTCTCTGCTGTTGGAGCTCACAGCAAGGGGCAGTAAAAACCCAGCTTTCATTTTCTTCCAAGACTCCAGCTTTACATCAGCCAAAACCTCAAGCCACATCCTCTGTGCTTCTTTGTCCTCTTCACCCAATGCTCAATTAACACCTCATTAAAAAGCACATGTGCAAAGACATGTCCTTCTGTTGTACTTTAGACCAACAGCCTACCTTGGAATTTGGTGATATCAACCAGTCAGTCTTGTATTTAACATCGATTACTAGCAATGGGGAGACAGCGATTGCATAGGAACAAATGAGCAGTCACTGGACCCTTCATCACAGTAAGTTTAGAAGAGCAAACGAACAAAACCACAGGTCTTTGCAAACATCCCCTTGGCCCAGCTTTGAGACCTCGTCCAGCAATTACAAGGCCAGCATTAGCTCTTCCACTGACTGCATAAAAAGGAATCTAAATTCATTATCATTTAGATATCTCTGGCATTGGAAAGTACTATTCAGAGATGCTTGGGCAATAAAATACAGACTGTCTTCTCCATCCCATATAGCAAATACCTCTTTAATCACAAATAGTACAGTTAAAAGGGAGAATCATTATTATCTTAACGTTGGTACCCACAGAAGTATGATCAAGGCTTTAATGAATCAAAGGAATCATTAGCAATAGGTAGTTAGATCAAATTAATCAACAAGATATCCCCTAATCTAAAGGCAGAATGGATGCTAATCAGACTTTCTCCAAGAAACACTTCCTTAACCTGTTCTTAAAGTACCTCCAGCGACCCTGGTCTATGAGCCCCAGACTATTCAGGCTAACACGTCACAAGCAAGGCAGTAAGTTGTCAGAGCGTCTCCAATCTGTGAAAGAGTTGATGCTTGCAGACTTTGCAGTCCAGAAAAGATCTTCCCACCTTGCAAAAGAGCCTCCATCCAGCGATTTTAGGCCACAGGTGCACCCTTGGCATGACAAAGCCAAGGGCTGTGAACAGGCTAACTGATTCCCCGCTTTGTGGTATGTCCATTCCCTCATGCTCCCGGAGCCCCAAGAGATAGGTGGTTTTAGATGCCCTTGAGAGGTGAGGGCTGATGGAACAAAAGGCCATAATCTGCACTGAGTTAGCTTTAATGCAATTAATTGCTTGCCTAAAGACCTGTAAGCTTAATCTCTGTGCACAGGCTTCAGAAATCAGGGTTTAAAAGTGTTTAAATCTGTTACTCCTTTGATGATATGCAAACTCGGTCCTGGTTTCTATTTGTGCTAGTCACCCAAGGATATGTAGGGCTGTGCCTGTTCCCTTGCTGACATACCAGTAGAAAAGGCCTGAGGAAGGCAACCCATTTTTATGTGCGTAAATAGCTCTTGCCCCCCGTTGCAGACAGAATTTATGGGAGCACAATAGCCCTGATCTGGACAACATGAACCCTGGGTGGCCACCCCAAATCTTCAGACTGACTCCTGTGATACTTCATGGAGCAGTTATGAAAAGTGCTTGCATGGGTGGCAGGATAACTGTCTCTTCTAACTACCAAGAAGTATGTGGGTTGCCCTATCTTAGGATTTTCAGCAGCACGGGGCAGATTTTGTCTATCACAACATGTTTGCATTTTCGCTCTGCAAGATGTGGAAGCATAGTCCAAGAATGATGATGCAGGCAGGCAGAAAGCTCTGCCCATGCCCATCTGATCCTCTGTTTTTGAGATAATGCCAGCCTATGGCAGCTATGTGGAACTGTTTCCATAGTAGGGGCATTCCTGAGTCAAGCTGTCATGAGCGCAAATGGATGGTCACCACTTCAGACATGTGAAGGTTCCTGTCCTCTTGTGAGATCTCCCATGGGGTAGCCAGCACCACTGCTTCCTGCCCTGACAGCTCCCAGCACCTTCTGAACATCAGGCTTGCAAGCTGAGTCCATGACTCTGGTTTTCATTTCTTTTTGTTAGTGTAATGAATGGGCCCCAAGGACACCCAAGGTTGCTTCTGAGGGAGCAACCAAGGGTTCAGTTTTATCTTTAAATTAGGGCAAGCTTAGCTGAGAGTCATGTTTGCAGATCACAGGGAGCAGAGCACCCCTCAGCCTGGATCAATTTATTGATCCTTTTGGTATTCAAAGAGCTGAAGAGAACAAGCACAAAACAAAACACAAATTGAAGTTGAAGAAGTCGTGGTGTAGGTGATGGGGTTGTGAAGGAGAGGTGGATCACTGATGAATTGACCATGATTCATCTGGAGTGATTGCCTCTGGCCCATGCAAATCCTCCTGTGCTTTTGAGCACATTCAGCATTTCTGTCTTTTTTTGCTGTTATTTATACCATTGGATAGTTTTGCTGTGTACAGTTACACAACAGCTTTCCAGAACACCCCAGAAGCACAACAGTTCCTATATAGAATCAGATCCCATCGCCCATATGCAATGTTTATTCATTTTATACCATTTGAGACTCTCTTTAAAATTCAAATGGGATTTTTGAAACACCTATGGATAGAATCTTTTCATCTGTACCCAGTCATCTAAAATTTAGAGTTCAAACATCTAGACTCCTCTAGAGTCAGTCAACAGAGAAGAACACCTTCTGCGGTGACATCTACCTCCTACCTGTCTCCTGTCATTGATCATGGATTGAACCTAGGATGGCTATTTAAACGAACCGCTTATCACTTAGGCAGCAGCATGACTGGATTACTGTTCACCAGGAGGGCAGTGCAGCACTGAAATAGGTTACCTGGCCAGATTTCCATCTGCAGATATTTTCAAAACTTGCTTAGATTAAGCTGTGACTGACCTGATCTGGTATTAGCTTTGAGTGGAAATCTGTACAAGAGATCCCTGCTGGCCAGAATCTCTGATTCTGTAATTAGCCCTGCAAAAAAGGAGATTGAAATCTCTTCCATTAGTTCTGCTTCACTTTTGTCTGAAAGCATCAAAAAAGTCACTGGGGCAAGAACTGCATCTCAATTGCCCGGTTTATGACCTGCTTGTAGGGCCAGTACCACTCCTTGACAATTGTAGAAGTCCTTCTGGCAGGCGCAGTTCTAACCATGGGGACATCCCAGATGGAAATGCTGGGTAGACCAGTAGCTATAGGATTCTCCGGAGAGGAGAGCCATCCTGCTTAAAATCCCTGGCCTGAATCAGCCATGATTAGTTTTGGACTTGAGACTTCTTTATCTCCAGGAAAATTATTTCCCACAGAGCCTGCAGGAATTAGCACCTTCCACCCCATGGATGTCGACAATCTGCTTTGCCTGATGGCTGTCTTGCACATCTCTGCGGTGGAGTTTAGTCCCGAAGCCTTGAGCATTCAATGCTAGAGTGGGCTGGACCCAGAAGAGGGCTTCAAGAGACATACGTGTTTTCACAGGCATACCCAGACTTGAACCAGACTGGATGAAGCACTGTTGTTTCTATCAGCTCAGAGACAGCTGACTGACTTCTAGTTAGAAGGTTCTTTGTGAACAGCAGTGAGATCTCATCTCTCAGTCAAGGAGATATTGATGGAGTCCTATAGGCTCCTAACTGCATGCCCTGTCTAGAAGTGGTCCTACAGGGCATGTCTACAGTCAGGGGAACAGATGATTTCAGCACAAGCATATGTCCTTGATCAGTCAACTTGGCTAGCAAGGAATGAATGGATGTGGATCATGGTGACAGAGATGTAAAGGACCTGTGTGCATGCAGAGAAAGTGCCTCTTCATTTGGTATTGCAGATTCCCCTGTGCATGCAGGTATGGACAGGGCCAAATGGCAAACCAAAAGGAAGGCCTGTTCTATCTGAGAGTCTCTGAAGGAGGTGTGTTTTTCAGCTCAGTCTGCTCCCTGATCTGCAGCCACATGATGATCTGCATTCATCATGCAGACACAAACACCAGGAACATAGAGGGAAAGGAGCAGATCTAGGAAAGAAAGGTGTTGATGTAAGCAGCACTGCATTGAACACAAACAGTGGATGGAAATCCCATCTGACCTCTCTTCCATTGCTTTATCTCCTTGCTCCCAGCCAACTTCACGTCAAAGGATATATACAACAACTCGTTGCTGTCAGGTCTCTTCTGTGATCATTCTTCATGCCTTCCTTTCAACAGAAGGCACCAATTACCACCTGGCAGAGGGCGGTTTGGGTCCTGCCTCTGTTTGGGTGCGACTACAGCATAGTGTTGGGATTTACTCCACTCCATAACAGTCAGTGATCTGTGTTTTCAGAAGCAGTGAGGGAATTTGGGACACCTTAATTTTCCTGACTTTTTTTTTTTTTTTTTTTTTTTTTTTTTAAGATAGAAAGAAATACCATGTAACCTGGCATGAAGGCTTGGTAGGGCTCATTCTTGAGAACTGACGCACAGGGATATTCAACGCCTCACCTTCGATCTCAAAGGAGAGTCTGTGGCAGAGCCAAGATTTGGGTTCTCATCTCCTTACTCTTCAGCCAGGGCACAGACCACAAACCACATTTCCTTTTGTCCTGGAATTCTAGGTGAGGTTCCACAAATTCAAGTCCAGGTGGACAGAAACTGATGGACAAACCTCACTTGACTGAAACCCAAAACTTTTGTCATCACATCTTTAAAGTCTCCTAAAGTTTTGTTTTTAAATGAGGAAAACACATTTAACATTTCTTGCAGTCCAGTGGGTTCTCCCCTTTTTCCCCCATTTCATCATTGAGTGCACTTCATGGACCAGCTCTTTGGCAAGAACAAATTGGCAAAATCCCACTCAGTTTTGCAAGTTATGTTAGATTAATTGATTTCTCCCCCAGCACACTGACTGACTTTTTTTTTTTTTCCAGTCTAATATTAATTTAGATTAATGTACATTAGCAGGCACCAAGGAAAATCAGAAATTCAGGTGAATGAGATGAGAGGTAGTCTGAGTCAGTGAAGAACTTTCATTTTGGGCTGGTCTCTGCTGTTCCTTATCTCATCTTGCAGCTACCCTCTCCTAATGATTTTGCCTGCTAACCAAAGCCTTGAAACAACTACATGAAAAAAAAAAAAAAAAAAAAAAACAAGAAAAGAAGATGAGCTACGGTAAAAATCCATGAGTCCAGCACTACAGTTTGCCCCTTGAGAAACCCGAACAAGAAAGAGTTTTCCAGGAGGAAGGCTTTGTGCATCACCATTCCAGCACAGGCTTGGATTTGCAATGGAGGCTCACACACCAGCCCTGGCTCTTTGACTGGAAAATGTGATCCTGCCTATGCATGGACTTCATTAGCTCTTCCCTAGGAAGCAGTCAGCCCAGTAGAGATAAGTATCTCAAATCAAGCTCCACCGTCACCTTGAAGCAGGCTCTGATCTGTTCTTTTTGGCACTAACTTATTCTCTTTGCTAGTTTTACTGTCTCGGTTTTATTAAACGCACAGATTTCTTCAGCTCGGGTGATTAGGCTTTTTTTGCAAGTGTTGTGTGCCTTTTGATGCAATGCCAAATGTCAATAGTCTCCAGCTCTGCGCCTGTTGAAGTGCTCCTCCTGGTCCCACACCTGTGGGGCCATATGCAGAGCCAGAACTTAGCCAGCGAGCACAGCCAGTGCTCCCGACCCACCTGTAGCCTCATAAGCCTGGCCAACACCAGCTTCGTCTTTCTGCCAGGACTGATTTAAGTGTAATAGCAGCTATTAAAAATGGCCTTCAAAATTGGCTTATAGAATGGATATTGGGAATTAAAAGGAAAGGGTTGATGAGAGTATGGAGAGTACCAGTATCCACCCATCCTATAGAGAGTGAGAGGACTGTATGTTGTCTTTCTTGGGTTTAACTTCCCTTTTATCCTTGACCCAGCCTCCGAGAGACCAGGCAAACAGCCATAAGTTGGCATATTCACATACATTACCTTCTACCCTCAGTATAGTACTCTTCTACCAGGGATCAGCGATATCTTGTTCAGCTGGAATAAGCCAAATGTGATTTAGCTAGAGTCAAACCTAAGTTCTGTCCTGAGAAAGGTTGTTTCCTCCAGTTCTTTCCAAGAAGGAAGCATGGACTCACCAAGCACTTCTGGAGCATGGGGAGCATGTGGCTTCTAGATGTGTGATTGCTACCACTTAGATAGCCCAAAGTCCTAGCTAAAAAATAAAAATAAAAAAAAAGTTAAAAAAAAAAGATATAGATTTAAGATTTCTTCAGAATAATGAGAACTGTTTATGAGTAAAAACTTCAAATTCCCCTCTCTTTTTTTTCCCTAAGAACATTATCTTTTGTTAGTTATCACATGCTGGCTAATACAGGATGAGAGTCTTGTTTTCTTCCTAGAAGAGATTCTACAGGCTTTGCCATCTACTCATAAATCCCTCCCAGGTGTATTTCTGAGCCTGAGGACCTGCCATGGGCTTTAATCCAAGCTGAACTGGGATGACATGGAGGCAGCTCCAGGTGGACCTGTCCATGAGGAGTCTAGGCTGAGCACGACTGCCCTCCGGTCCAGCGTACTTCCACACAGCCCCGCTTCAAGATAGGTTCTTCATCTGCCATTTTTGGCTAAAGTGCTGAGGGAAGGAGACCCCCCACAAAAAATAAAGAAGAAAAGAAGAAAAAAATCCTCACACATACAACTATCCCCGCAAACATTTGGCTTCCTTTATTCTTTTCTCTTTTTTTTCTCCTCTTCCTTTAAATTTAGTCTCCAGATGAAAGTCTTTCAGAAAGAACAGGAAACCCTAAAATTTCTCTTCTACGTACATAAATATTACATTTCAGCCATCGTGGGCAGCCTGATGCCACCCCAAAGTTAAACCTGGAAGGGGATGAAGTGAAATTCCCAGCCATAAGCCATCAGACCTGATCTCTCCTTTTTTTTTTTTTTTTTTTTTTCACCCATGAATTAAACGCCTGTCTTACCCTGGTTTGGAAAAGCAGATGGGACATTTTGTGGGGGAAGAGAGATTTTTACACAAACCTGTTATTAGCGAAGGCCATCAGCAATCCTTCCTCAGAGTCCTAGGTGTTGCAGCTTGCCTTGAAATGGCTTGTTTTTTTAATAAATAAACCTCTTATTTGCTAGGGGAAGGGGTTATTTTTAGTTAAGAAGCCATGCATATTTATCCAAGGCATGCGAGTTGCCCGCCTGAGTTTACACTTCCATTGTCCCTAAAGGACCTGTCCCCAAGTCCAGGCTCCCTTTGGCCTTGCAGAAGTTCAGGGTGTGCCCCAGGTTTTCCCTCCAGAGGCTCAAGCACCATCCCCTCATCATCCAGCCTACCAGGGTTGCCTCAGAAGATGTGAGTGACCTCAGGTGCCTTGGAAGGCAAGGGGAGACTAAAGCAAGTAGGGCTCTCATGATTTGTCCTAAAGAGTGCAGACCTGGAAGAACCTTACATCTCCTCCCTCTATCCCAACCTCTTCCTGTTTCTACTCTCAGTTCAGCTGTCTTAGGGAGATGTGGCCAAGGCATGGTCTCAAATATTGTCTTGCAGTTCATTGAACTGCCTCTAGTTAGCACGTTCCTGGCTTGGTTTTGGCTTAGGGCAGCTGTCTCTGCCCCAATGGACACTTCTTGGGGGCTAACCCAGACTAGGAGGCCTTTTCAGTGGCAGCACAGTCAAGACTGCCCTATTAGGATATACATAAGGGAGATCTTGAGCATGTGGATGTGAGTCATGCTATGCCACTATGAGTGTGCACCATGCACACACAGCCTACAGGGCCTGAGAACAGGTTACGGTCTATTTTCTTATTTAGTATAAATTTAATCAGGGAGTCTTGCTCAGGTTGCGGGGGGGCTGGTTCTGGTTTTTTTTTTTCTGCTGAGCAGGTATACAGGTCTTGCAATGCACAGAAGGGGCAGGTATTGGGTTACAGTAGCTGTAAACGGACTGTGTGAGATATGTGTAGTAATTTAGAGAAAGAGTGAATGAACTCTATGTAGGAGCTTTCAGTTTGCAGTACTAATTAGCATCCTTATTTCTATGTTTTCTTCTATTGACTGATAGGATAAGCACTATCACCTCCAAGAGGGAGCCCTAGAGGGTTTTGAAAGAATTGGGCATACTGGAATGAGAAAAGGGGGATGGACCATGCACACGCAAGTCCAGCAAAAGGTGCTGCAGCTCTATGTCCTCAGCTACCCACCTGAACACCCTAGGACCCACACAGAACATCTTTCCCCAAAACAGCCATGCACTCCACCTGCATTACACAATACAGGTCAGCAAATGTATTCTCCTACAGAGATGTAGTCCCACCTACAGACCTGTACATGTAGACACATGCACAAGCTCTGACAGTCAGACTTGGAATACATCTGCTGCACTAGAAGAACACCCCTGTGTAGAGGCATAATCCATTGAGCCCTCTCTTTTTCCCCTTCTTCTGCCCCAAAATGCTGGGTCATTTTTTTGGTTGCTCCTCCCTGCCTGTTTCCAATCCACCAAATGTCCTTCCCGTAACAGAGTGACCACAATTGCACACCGTATTCCAAATGTGGTCTCCCTGGTGCCTCGCGTAGTGCCAGAATAAGTTGGGCTGATTTATATTCCATACCCCTAGATAAACACCTCAAGACCGTGTTTGCATTTATCCAGCTGCCAAGCAGCCTCGCAGATGGTTTTAATGTGCTCTCCACATGCATGCACTGCTTGCATAGAAATTGGAATTGCAACTGGGGGGAAGGAAAGGAGGGAGGAGGCATGAGAAACATAGCAGGCAGGAGGGAATAGCCCTCATTGCACCTTGGGGTTGCAGATCCAGCAATGATCAAGTATGGCCCAAAAATGCCTCTGTCTTCCTCTCTACTGTGTGTGAACATGCTGGGTTTTCTAACCAGTCTCAGATAGATAAGTAGATATGAAGAAAGGGACTGTGTAGTGCAAAAGGTGATATGCATGTGATACAGCAGCCCTTTCACAAAGCACCCTGTGGCTGGCCTTTCTGCCTCCAGAAAACCAGTCCCACAGGAGCAACATCAAACTGAGTGTTTGCTTATTCTTTCCTGAATATTGGCTTGTAATCATGGCTATAATTTTCATACTATATTGGCTACAATTTCCATGCCTGGAGATTTCAGTCTTCAAGGAGTAAAAAGGATTGGTAGGTGCATATGTTCTAAAACTACGGTAATATGTCCTGCTCTAACTACTCCGTAGGACTGCACTACTCTAAGGGAGTATTCATGGCAGCCCAGGCCACTGTCAGATGAATGGACACACTATAATAGCAACCTTCAGACACCTCAGGTACTGAGGCTCGGGAAGAGTTTACAGTCTAGCCAGAGAAAATGGGCAAAGATCGACTGGGATGAAATGGTATGCAGAAGTAGAAAAATAAACCAGATTTTTAACTTAAAGCATTATCCCTGCCCAGTGCATTGCAACCAAAAGAGGATAACCATGTAATTCAGTGCATTTCACTGAGATGCTCGCACGTTCTAGTTAGGCAACAAACTTGTGATTGACTTCAGCTGATGCTTTGGTTGAAGGTTTCATAGAAATAAAGGTCTAAGGTATAAGAAGTATGTAGCACTGGATGCCACATTTGCTCTCCAGAAAGCCACCTTCCATGAATAAGACCAAGAAGTACTGATGAATTCAAGGGCATTGTTTGATATGGGTGTCAGGTTATCCAGGAAGATGCTGGCTGAAACAGGGTTTGCAAACATGAGGCCTTGAGTGAGCTGTGAAGACAAGCTGGGAAGGGAAGAAAAGAAATAGCCTTCTAGGAAATTCATGAAGAAACTAAAGTTTACTACAGTTCATTTTTACATCACCCTGCATTTTTTAGCTCATTTCCATTGATAATGTTTACCAGTAGGGTGAGAAAGGTCTTTCTCATTCTTTCTCTTTGGAAAGCAAACCAAACTCCTTAGTCACCTCCAGGATCCCTGGTTGGATTGTGTCCTGCCTCACTGCCACACTCTCAGGATATCCTTCACAACACCCTTCTTAAAGGACATCCTCTCAACATGAGATGCCTCAGTGCAATTCCCAGCCTCATCCATGAGTGTCCACAGCTATGGGTCTGAACTCAGGGGATCTACCCTGAGACACAGACCATGTCCATATTCACAGTTTAATGTTACCCAAATAGCTGATACCTGCTGGGAACATCCAATATACACTTAGGATGTGGAATATGTATGAGATTTGTTTTCTTAAGGTTCTTATGTATCCTTGTTTTCTTAAGGTTTATGCATTCCTTTTCTGTTACATCTTCAGTGATTTCTTCTGTTTCCTTCCAAAGAAAGAATTTTTTAGCATTCCAGCTCACTTGGAACATAGCACCTTGCATCCCAAACCTGCCCACCTGCATTGATCCAAGCAGCATATTTGAACTCTCAAACTACTTTTCACTAAAAAAAAAAAGTCTCCAAGAGCTTTTCAGTCATCATTTACAATAAAATAGACCCCTTCTGTTTTTCTCTGCTTACTAAATATCATTAGTATCATATCATAGTCTCAGGAGAGACTTATTTATTTTTGGCATGCCAGAAGCATGGTGCTTGCAGGTGGTGGATTTTATTTTTTTTATGACGAGTTATAAAAAAGCCTGTAAAAGAGGATTCCTTCTTTTTTTTTTTTTAAGTAACTCCATCAGGAGAAGTTGTCAGCTTGTGGATATTTTTATTGTTTTCCTGAAACTCTCCACCATTTTTCAGATTTCTTCTTGTAACTGAGTGTAGATCTCTTCTGAGAACTGTCCAAGAGAAAAGGAAAATAGCAGAGTGAAGCCAAGTTGTTAGTACTGCTAATATTATTATAAACCAAGGGAAAAAAAAATGTTTGGAGGAAATATTTGGGAAAACAAAAAAACAAAAAGTCTTGGTTTGATTCCAGCACAATACCAATTAAATATATGGTATTTTTCCTCCTCCCCTAACTTTTTTTTTTTTTTTTCCTTACCAGCTCTACTTCTAAATCATCTCTAGATTGAGTAAATTGTGAGAATGTGGGAGGGAGAAGATGCAGAATTCTGTCCCAAGTGTCACATCCGTGGTCTTAGTTTAACAAAAGTAATAATAGAGGTGACACATGGCTGTGCAGATGAGAGGGGATGGTGGGGTGAGGTGGGAAGGGTTAGATATGGAGAAGGTCTAGGATGTGGAGGCCTGAAGGATGGAGGTCCTAAAGGTAAGAGGAAAGTGGGGCTGGTGTCGGTGACAACATGCAGAGGAAGGAACAGCTTTTGGCTGCAAGAAAAAAGGAGGAATGTGGATCCAGCCGTCAGCAAGTGTGGCTGGTCCTGGCTTCAGCTAATATTTCCATTTGAAAAATGTTTTCCAAATGTCTCAGGGCTGCAGCCAACGCAAGAGCTCCACAAGCCATTCTGCCACCAGCAGTTCCAGGGGCACCTGGCTTCCTCCATTCTCCCTCTCCATACCCTAAAAACACTTTTCTGCGTGCATTTCCTCTTGGGCTGCCCTCACCAGACAAGAAAATGCCTTCCAGTGCCCAATTTTCTCCTCTGCATGTGCCAGCGCATCACCTAGTCTGCAAAGGCTGGTAGCCACATGGAAGCCCCTCGATTGCTCTTCAATATTCCCCTCTACCATAAACCTCAATGAAATTTGCAGGAAGGAGAAGATGACTGGGATTTCTGCCCCCCTTCCAAGACTGGCTGAAATGGGGCAATAGTTCTACAAGTTATGTAGCAAGGAGAGGAAAGTAAGGGATGAAGGAGACATGGAAAACTGGTTGAACAGGTTCTCTAGTTGATGGTTCATGGCAATGGCAACAGATACATTTTTGCTTTCTCTGGGGAGACTCTGATGCTCTGATGAAGATTGAATCCCACCAGATCCTCATATGGCCTTAGTCAATCAATGGACAGACTGGGGAACTGTAAGATTTTAGATGTAGCAAGAGGTGACAAAGAGGATCCTTCTCAGATTTCCAGGGCAGCTGATGGCTCCCCGGATTGCTCATGAGAAAATGCAGGAGTTCTGGTTTTCAGTGTGTTTCTTTCTCAGTGTCTTCAGCTCTTTGTTTCTTTTGTTTTGTCTTGTTTGGGGATTTTTTATTTTATTTTTTGGTTAAGGTATTCAAAATGAAATAATTCCCTACTCTGTTATCCAGTAAGCATCAATTTTTTTTTTGAATGAATACATGGCAAATGTGTGGTGTGGGTGGGTGTACAGCATGGGGAGGAAGTACCATGAGATATGGTTTGAAACTGAGATTTTCTGGACAAAATATGCACTACCATGTTGAATGAAACCACTTGAAAATGAAGGTGCTTTGAGAGACATCCTGAAATTCTTAGAAAAGTGGAAGTTTTTTTTTCTCAGCATTTTCAGAGCATGGCCTTTCAATGCTTTTTTTCACAATGTTGTTTCAAAGCAGCCTTCATTTTCCTCCTAAGTTTATTTGTTTATGTATTAAAAAGAAATGATTTTATTTTACGTAAGAGGGGACTGTATTAAATCTTTATTTTCTTCTCTGCAAAAGTTGCTCAGAGACAATGAAATTTTTTGTACCAGTCTAAATCTTGTGAGGGCTTTTTTTTTCTTTCTCTTTTCATCTTTCAATACAGGTAAAAAATAAACAAATAAATAAATTGTTTTTCAGGGTATAAGTTATCCTGCAAGATAATGAGCCAAAGTGCGGGAGTTACACAGCTTTCATGAATAGGAATTTTATTACCACTCTTCCCCTGATACAACTCAAAACAGGGAACACACAATAAACTTCTTCCTGCTTGCTATAGCACCACTGCCAAGGATTTTTAGCCGCTCTTCACCTATTCCCAGTTAATGCTTTAGAAGATACATTAGAAGATAGAGGTAGAAGATAGAAGATTAGCCCGATCCTTTTCATCTACACAAAAGTAAAGATAAGAAATCAGCTGATAAATGATGGGCCTTTTTGCTTTTTTTAATGTCTTAGAATCCCATCAGACTGAATTGAGCACTGTCAGCTTCAAACCTTGAGGGAATCACACTAGCTAAATGTCTTTAAAGCAAGCCTAGGGTGTTATTTAATCTTGTGCAAGCATATATATTTTAAAGGATAAATTACAACTCCTTTGAAAGAGTGCTCTGTCACTGGCTTTGATATTAATGAAACGTCCTGAGATCTTGGCAGTATTTATCACTGTTTTAATAACGCACCTCTTGCAGATAAGAGTAGGTGGATCCATTTTATTTTGATTCCTGCGCAATTTCTCTTCGTCAGACACTGCTGAAAAAATCCCTGACAGGATGTGATCAGTACAGCGGGAAAAAAATATTGTTAAAACAGAGCTGGGGTAGTTTCAGTGGTGTTTGCTTTTCATTCCAACACAGTTTTGAAGCTGGATGCACTCAGTGCAGCCCAATTTGAAGGTGTATATAGGCACACGGTTAAATTCAGGTACATGGCACCCACTGAACTCTTCAATAATGGGAAAGGCTGTGCTTGAACATGCAAGTGCGAACACAACTGTGCTCCCTTCAAACACTGGGAGCTTCTACATCAAAAACTGCAAAAATTTGCCTATTGACAAGCTGGGAGGATATACAAGGTGGGGGACAGGGCTTAACTTCCCTCTTGCTAAAGCGGTGTTGAAAACGAGATTAATTCCCACAGCTTTTGAGCAGCTTGGAGGATATCTCAGCAGGTCTAAATACAGACAAAGGCCAGCTTTGTCCCACGCAGACCTAATAAAGAGCTGATTAGGAACATGAGACCGTTATGTCTGCCAGTGGCCCATCTCCCATCGCCTCCAGCTCTAACCCTGGTGTCTCAGCTGCTGCAGGGGCAAGAGACACAAACCCTGCAGCATAGCTGCCTAGAAGCCACTCGTTCCAGATTGCTATTAGCCCCTATGCTCGTGTAAGGCAGGAGACATTAGTCCTTCTAACACTTTTTTGCAAGAAACGGGTGAAACTTTGCATAGCTAGGATTTGATAGCACGACCTAAGGTTAATTGCTTTCCAAGTTCTAAAGAAATGCAAAGTGAAAATTGAAGAACTTCACATACATATTTATCTATTCAGTGACTTTCAAAGAAATTTTGGAGGGGAGAAGAAGCAAAAAGGAGGGAAAGGGCTTTTTTCTTAGTTTGTCTCTCTGCTTTTCCTTGCACAAGACACACTACAGATTTTTTCAAAACTCCGAGTAAAGAGGGAGGTGGGTATGAGGGAGCACAGGCTTTCTCATTCATAGTTATTTAAGCTTTAATGGATGAATAAAAAAGGAGAGCAAGGATGATTGAAAGGATATCCTTTAAAACACATCCCAACACTCCATTTTGGAAAGAGTAGGAGGTAGTGGTTGGCCAAGAAAAGTGGTACAACAGACAGAGAAAGCTGTACAGCCAGGTGACTGGCTTATACACAACTTCAAGTCAACACGTGGCGCTGGGACTATCACAGCCATAGCAGAAAAGAAGTAGAATTTAGGATTAGGAAGAATACAAAAGATTGGGGGTTAGATGGTTTGCTTCATTTTACCCAGGCTTAAACCTGTGTTACAGTATCTAGGCTCTACAAGTCAAGCTCTCCTTGGGTATGAAGATGAAGTTGCACTAAAGACCATAGTGTCTTGCCTGCCAAGTCTGGAGCTCTGAATTGCTCAGGTCCTCCTGCTTTTGCTTCTGCTCCTTTTCTGTTTCTTCCTTCCCATGGGAGAAAGTACCTTTCCAGAAACATTGGCTTCTGTCAGAGAGCATTCAACTGTTATGCTATGCTCAACGATGCCTTTTCAAAATAAAACTTGATAGAAGTTATACCTTCTCCAAAAGCACCAGAGCTGTCCAGGGCCATGCATTAACACACAAATTTCAATGACACCCAAGAGCAGCTTTCTTAAGTAATGGAGTTATTGTTTTTTTCATGGAGATCCCTCTTATAGCGGTGGGGCAGAGGTGTTACTGTCAGGTTTTTACCTTTGTGGATCAAGTGACTCCTTTTTGCATTTGTGTCTCTTCCACAGATGGCTTTTGTCTTCCTGAGTGGGATGGTATTGTCTGCTGGCCTGAAGGTGTGCCAGGCAAAGTGGTGGCCATGCCATGTCCAGAGTACATCTATGACTTCAATCACAAAGGTAAGGCCCTGTCCTGAATGTCAGAAAAGCCTTGTGAGCTGCGGTTAGGAGGGAGCTGAGAGTCTAGAAGGATGAAAATTCCTGATTAGCATCCTTTTTTTGTCCTCACGTCGTGATTCCCATCCAAGCTAGGTGAAATGTTAGGGAAAAGGAAGTAAGGAAGCAGCCATTATTTTTGTTTAATGACAACTTTTTCACTCCTTCTCAGCTCCAAAATGGACTTTGCTCTGCTCATGGCCTTCCCAATCCATTCACTGGTCCTGTGCTATATATCACATGATGAGAGAAAAGAAAATTTTGTTTTTACCCCAGCAGTCACATATATTCCACCTCCAGCACCCAGAACATAGCTAGGACTTATAGGCGCTGATAGCAAGCTTGCAACTCCATAGTCTTGCATGGTTAGAAACTCCTATCCATGTGTCACAAAAAACTTTGGGTTGCAATAGAAACTGCAGCATGCTCTTCCAATTTATATTCTTTACTCAACCAGCTTGTGACTAATAATGTCCTTCTAACCTCTGATCCCTGTCCAGCCCCCTATGGTGGGTATCTGAGAACAGTGCTGGTAAGCAGAACATGTGCATTCCTCTGTATCTCACTTTCCCTCAGGCCGTGCATTTCTTGGCTGGCTTCTGGTGCCACAAAGTCTGTGCATATTTTTAAAAGGAATTGAAGCACACGTGCTCCTCAGTGTATTTTCAAAGCTAGAGCTTTATCTTTTCACAGGCAAAGATGTGCACTCAGACACCAAAAAAAAAAAAATAAAAAGCAGAGAATTACGATCAAATGTTCCCAGCAGATTTCTGTAACCATTTTGGGGGGAAAAAAAAAGAAAAAAAAAAAAAAAGAAATGGCATTTCAATGTATTCTTTTTTCACATACTCAGTCCTGCCTTCTCTGTAAAACACTGTGAACCAAGCCAGCATAACCCCTGAGCAGGATCTCTTGTAGAGATTCTGTGTGCATGCTTTTCTCTTTAGATTACAAGAGGAACAAATGATCCATCCCTTGTTCCTCCATAATTCAACAAGGCATAGATTCCTCACCTCACTAATATTTACTGGTCAAGTCACCTAATATGGCAGTCAGACTGAAACTCTTAAGTGTAGAAATCTCCAGAAAGGCACCTTCTATAGATACTAGACAGCTAGACCTGTTGCCTCATTTAATATCCATTAACTGGGACTTTCAACACACAACTCATGTAATGGTATCAACACACAGACATCTGAACATGGATGTTATCATGTGCAAGATTAATCCCAAAATGAAACCATGATTTCTTCTCTTTCTCCATCATGATGAGGATGGTAGCCGAAGAAAAATCTATGTTCAGATGCACTAGATGTGTAAAGCTAGAGCAGCCTAATAAAGATCACTGTTTATTTTCATAAGGAGAGCTGCAACTATGCAAGTGGCTCTGCTCTTTGGGACTTTGCAAAACTTATATCCTTACTTTTTAGATCTTTAGATCAATATACTGACCTAAACTGAAGTGAAACTTGTTAACTCCCTGGATTTTCTCAGAAAATTGATAAGATTGCTAATAAGATGGAAACTGTATTCAGAGCAGGCAGGAGGCACCAGGATTGATGGCACAGACATGGGTTCCATTCTTGGAAAAGATTTCTCATTTTCTGCCAGATCTGGCCCAATACGGTCAACTGACTCCTCCGTGTTCCTATTGCTACTCTATCTCTCTTCTTCTCCTTGCAGGCCATGCTTATCGCCGGTGTGACTTGAACGGGAGCTGGGAGCTGGTCCCAGGAAACAACCGCACCTGGGCAAACTACAGTGAATGTGCCAAGTTCCTCACCAATGAGACGAGGGAAAGGGTAGGCAATACATTTGTGTCTGCATCATGAAGCATTTGTCTCATGTGGGGCTAGCCTAAGGAACACTGTCTCATTCTAAACCCCTGATGAGATCTAGCTTACTACCTCCTTTTGGAAACCATATCGAAGGTTGCCAAAGGTATATCTTCATTTTCACAGAGAAATATCTGAACAGAAAATTGTGCTCAAAGTCTAAAGTCCTCTTCTATCTTTCATGACGTCACGTTATATAGAGAGCTGGGAGAAATTTGGAAAAATCTCAGGAGGGCTTATAAGTTGTTGAAGATTGTCCTTGACACTTTAGATACTGCCTCTTCCTCATCAGTGAGCAATTTTTCTATTAAGTTTTTTTTTAATTATTTCAGAGCCTAAGCACTAGTTTCTGCTAGGGTATATGCAAGCACAGAGCAAAATCCTCTGTCAAGACAGTAGCAACACTGCTTCTGTGGGTATTGAATGCAGGACATCTGGATTGAAAGGTATAAACTACAGACTCAGAGCTTTTTTTGCTGTCTTTTCATTAGGGATGGGTGAGGTCAAAGCCCTCTGTTTATAACACACAAGTACAGATCTTGAATTAGTTCTGGTGTAGTTACATTCTCAAGCTACAGACACTATCCAGATTTAGAAAAGGAATTAACAAGCCCTTGAAAATGGAGTAAGTTTGGTATGCTCCTGGAAAAAAAAATAAAAATTGTCTATCAATACACCAAATCTATAAGACTTATCTTTACATAAATCTAAATTATTTCCAAAGGAATTGCTGGCATACAGCAAGGCAGAAAGTTCTTACCCCTCTGTCTGGGTTCAAGCCCAGCTGGGTGTCTCTAGCGCTTCTGAATGTCTCCCAAGTGCATCACTCCTTAATGCAGAAGCAATTCTTTTGTTCTCAACAGAGTCACCTGAGAGGATGTGACTTTCTTCATTCACAGAGAAGGATATTTCCACCCACATATGTTTGCTGTTACATTTCTGCAATTTGCAATGTATTTAGCAAAAACTTCTCATTTCTCAATGGTACTTGGAAGATGTTCTCCTTGAATATTGGGGTATGGTATCAGTGACTGATCATCTACAGTAATGGTTATTTCCAGATGGCTGGAGATAAATATCTAACCACGAACTTCACAGTGGGAAACAGGCTTGAAAATGACAAGATGACACACATTCCCGTTGCGATTAATGTTCCTAATTTTAAATCCAGCCACAGCATAATTTTTGTTGTTGGAGGTTTCTTTTTTGTTTTCCCCCATTCAGTGGTGAAGCAACATTTGAATGAGGTGGTTTAGTGATGAAAGAGGTTATTTGGGCATCTGCAGTTGGTGTCACCTTCTCAGGGGGCAGACACGGTTACAGGGCTTGGGCACACTTCCAACTATTCTGGTGTTATCTCAGGGTGCAAGAAGCTCACTTTTAGAACTAATACATATGGTGAAAAGAACCACTTTATTCTGAGAGGTTTATGGAAGTCTTATGGAATAGGTCATGGAGTTATTCAGTATCTCATGCCAAGAGGTCTTTCCTAAGTGACATCATCTTCTTGACCCCTTTGAAGTCTTCTCCGTGGTCCCACTTTCCTGTGGTTTCTCTGCTGCAGATTTCTCCATCTGAGCAATTCTCATACATTTCCTAGGAAAAAAAAGTGTATTTCTTTTAAACCTCCCATGTTCCCAGCCAGTACTTGGTCAAGGTAAATCATCAGGGACACCAGTACAGGCTGGGGACCGACCT
>VZSV01000002.1:19062678-19117025 GCA_013398735.1 Nothocercus julius
AGGCAGTGAGGAGGATGGGGTTGGCCTCTTTTCAGTGATGGCCACTGATAGGACTAGAGGAAACGGCCACAAACTGAAGCACCAAAAGTTCCACAGGAACTTTAGGAAAAATTTCTTGCCAGTGAGGGTGACAGAGCCCTGGAAGAGGCTGCCCAGGGAGGTTGTGGAGTCTCCTTCTCTGGAGACCTTCCAAACCCGCTTGGACGCAGTCCTGAACCACATGCTATAGGTGATCCTGTGTCTGCAGGGGGGTTGGACTAGATGCTCTCTAAAGGTCCCTTCCAACCTTAAGCATTCTATGATTCTATGGTCAGAGGAAAGGTACCATGAAGAGGGTTGTCCATTTATTAGAAGCACAAGGAAGAAACAGAGACCTTCTGCTCCCCAGCCTGTCAAGAAAGGCTGAAAGTAAAGTGCATTGACCTGGATTTTGTGTGTGTCCATGTGTTTGTGTGTCCTCTGAGTGCAGAGGTGGTCATTTCCCAGGAGAACTTGGGCAGTGTTTCCTCAGGAAGGGAGCATTGGATTAGGTGTCATAGCATAAGAGATTGGATTTCTGTTCTCAGCTCTGCCTGGAGTTTGTCACCCTAATCTTTCTGTAGACGTTCCCTAGTCATGTTTTACCACAACTGTTTTTTTGCTCTAGCTATACAGAGGTGAATGTAGTGATACTTAGTTATATGAAAAATAAATCCATATTTGATGTTCAGATTAAATGGACTACTTGGTATTGCTTAAGCAATGACTGCCCAGTGTAAAAAACACCAGAAAAACAAAACAAATCAAACAGTAGTTTCCTCGAACCTTTGAATGGTGTATTTTGAAGATCAAATGCTTTTCGGCATCATCCATTATTAATTATTATCATTATTATTAACAGCCTTTCATTTGCACAAGGTTGTTTCTCCCTCTCCAGCCTCACCATGTAGGCTGATGCTATATGCTGCCATGCAGTCATCTTGCTTTACAGTGCAGAGGGCTGCATTTTGGTGACAAGGGATACAGCAAATGTACATCTGCTGTGGGTCCCTTGGGCTGTCCAGCGTGAAAAACAGTGTAGAAATAAAAGAGAAGAGGAATGACCTTATTTCTCTCAGTTGAGTGACAACCTTCAGATATCAAGACCTCTTGTCTTTTGCACCCAAGAGTGGCTCTGAAGTACTGGTATTAATAAACCTCCCTTTGATATTTTTTCTCTAAGTAAATATGTCAAGAGATGTCAAAATCAGGGGATTTGGCAAGATAGACTAGTCATCTTTAGAGAGAGAGATTGTTTTCTATTATTATTTGCCCCCCCTAGGGAACAACATCTTTGCGTCACCAGCAGCAGCTGCATTTAACCAACATTTTGAACGGAGATCATGGGCTGCTTCTGAGCAAGACAGTGTCTTAACAGATGTAACCAGAGAAACTTTTCAGAAACTATGCATTAGAAAATATCAAGCAAAAAAGTCTGTCTGCGATTTTATATATATACACACATATATATATATAAAACTATCTCTAGAAATAGGCCTATATCTATAAATAGCTATATTTATGCATACAGATACATACGCTTTAATAAACACCCATGCTGATGTGCACACACACATATATATGTTCATCTGTGTTTGTTTGGGTGTGCAGTCTTCTCCTTTTAGTCACCATGGGATAATTTTAAAATTGACCAAAACAGCATACAGAGAGCCCCAGAGAAAGTCTGTCTTTCGCTACCTTTTCCTGAAGCATATGAATAGGATTATTTCATGCAAAGAAGTAAGGACACCACATTCTGACATCAGCAAATTATGCTAAAACCATCAGAGCTGGGAGAATTAACAGCTCATAACTGCCCAGTGAGCAATTGCTTTTAGGTCATTTTCTAAGGGAAAAATTAGCCCTGTGAAGGATACTGGATTGACAACCCTGAAGACTGATGTCCTCTCTTTAGTCAGGGAAGCAGGTAAACGGCAGCTAGCTGTCAGAGCATGTTTCCCTAAATACCTTGCAGACATAGCACTAATCCCACCATGAACAGCAATTGCCCAGGCACAGCAAGTCCAGAGAGAGCAACCACTTAGTAGAAGGGAAGGAGGAGTTTCATGGAAAGTTGTCTACGAAACTTCTACCAAGCGGAAAATATATATATGCATTTGGGGCTGTGCTGAAAACCACCACCACACCATCAGTTGCTTCCATGAATCCTCACGTTCTGCTTTTAAGAGACACGGATGCAACAGAGACCACAGAAAGGGTCCTTCTTGCACTGCTTCCCCAGGAGACATGCATGGGCAGCCCCCATCTCCAGGTGCACTCTGGCTATCCCAAAAAGTCTCCCAGCCTCTAAGCAGATTGACTCATGGACCTGTGGCTTCCCACCCCTAGAGCTCTGACCAGGCAGCCCTATTTTGTTTATTTTCCATCCAGCATTTATCAAGACGGGAGGACAAAGGAAGGAAGGGGAATAGATTGGCCAGTGTTCATCCTCCAATGAAGGCAGTGTGGTTAAACACCAGCTGTCTGTATGTCTGCTGTGTGTTTTAAGTCACTGAGCCACAGGCTCAGTGGCAGGAGAGTGTATTCAGCACCACCATATATTTAGTAGATGATGCATGGATAGGTATATATATATACACATCGCTGTATATATCACTTTTTATTTGTCCTACTCCCACACTGTATCTTAGGCATGAGTTTTTGGACACGTAGAAGATAGGGCAGAGAGCTAAAGGGACTTTGAGTCTCACTGATATTGGCCATTCTCCTTGCAACTTTCTTAAGTATCCTTAGGCATAGAAGACAACATGGCTTGTCTCATTGGAGCTCCTCAGCGTTTGGATAAGACGTGGCATATATAGGCAGTCTTGATTTGGTCCTAGTATTAGCAGGCAGCTTTTTAGGTGATTTCTCTCCACTAAATGCAGTAGGACTTTGACTTTTGTGCCCTTTTGTTTCGCACAACGAGCAGCACCTTCAGCCTTGCCATTTTTCTATTCACCCTTTCAGAAGTTAGCAGACATAATGGCCTATTTTCTTCAGTAAGCAGAAGTATCCTTTATTCCCATTACCCCCAAAATAGCCCAAATGCCAAGCATATCCTGCTTGAAAGCAGGATAAACCCATCCTGTTTTCAAGGACGAGCTTAAGGGTAAATGTGACCTACATCTAATGAAGTCAATGGGAAGAGGAATAGGAGCCAGCAACTTGGGAGGTTAGCCCAGCTTGGAAACCACTAGCCTAGTGATTTGGACCATCCAAAGATCTAACCTCAGCCCACCAAACCCATCTTCATCTGCTACTGCTTGATTATATCATGGCAGTTTTATTGCCCCCAAAGAAATCAGAGAGGCCTCGGGAACCCATCCCATACCGAACACAATGGGAAAGGCACAGCATGTCCCAGGGCTGCTTTATCTAAACTCAATTGTTCAGACCAAAGATCTTGTGTGCCTGGACTTTGTTCTTAGAGCTCTCTGGGGTCCTCTTAAAAAACAACAACTTTTCATAGCCTCAGTCTGGTTGCATAAAACATGTTTACACAGAGCATGCTGCAGAGTATGCAGATGAAATGCCATCGGAGTCTTGTGCATTTGCAGCTTGAAAGAGGGGCAGATGTTTTAAGGTACATGCAGGAATAAAAATCACTTCATCAAGACCTGTTCTTCATTCTTGAACGTAGCTTCATCATGCAGTTCTTATCTCATACCTACAATGTCTAGAGCCTTCCTGTAAATACCTTTTACCAAGGTGCTGCTGATAATAGTTTATGTCTAGAGTCTTCTGAGAAGCTCTGAAGCTTATTACATATGATAATGCAAGAATGGCTAGGCAAGAATCAGAGCTAACCACCTTGTACCTCATCTTTAACCTGGCTTTAATATGGCTCAATACCTCCTTAAGTGAAGGGAACAGAGTTATGTAGCAAAAAGCAGTTACGTAGCAAAAACCCCAACAGTGCTCAGTGCTGAATGGTTTGGAAGCTTAAGCTTTGTAAATCACCAACTGTTTTGTGCCTTTCAAAAATAACCCTTCTCCCTGCTATTAAGCATTTTTAGTGACATCTTTCATTAAAAGAAAAGTAGTGACTAGAGCTAGTGGCAGAGGCTTTCTGGCTTTGCTTATCATTCAGAGCAACAAAATGCTGCCCCTGCTCATTTCAAACATGTCATTAGCAACATCTGAATCAGCAACTTCCAGAAACTCTGCAGATACTTGATCTAGAAGGCCCTTACATACACTGCTATCATCATACACTGCTAACCTTACCCGTCAGCATTGCCTGCCAACCCCTCAGAAGACCAATGGAACCATTTCAGTTTCATGACGCAAGTGTTGGAGACTTTTGCCATTGTAATGCCACAGACAGAGTTGTGTCTCCATCCTTGGAGCTCTTCCACCCGCATACGTCCCAGGGATCCTAAACCAGGATCAAAGCATTTGCATACACCCAGAGCCTGGGGGTTAAAATATTTGGGGGGGAAGAAGGAGAGAGCATTGGATACTCCCATTTTTCCATGGATTAAACATCTAAATGGAGCATCCAGTAAAATGGCCCAATGTTGACACCCCTTTTCCACTGGTGAAAAAGTCAGTCTCTGGGTATGCTGGACCGGGGATGATCTGACTGACCCTCTGGAGCATTCTCATCAGACATGCAAGGCCTCTTAAGTAGGATGTGAGACTCCCATACATCCCCTGTGGCCTGGATGCACTTAACTGTCTCCTCTTGACCATCCTTGTGGGTAGAAGGAAGGCCTGGTAATGAGGATGTGACACCATGCAGGGAAATGGGATCAGAGCTGCTCTGGTGGGAGGCCAGCTCCAAGGAACAGCTCTTCACCAATCCTACAAGTGGAGGTGCTTCATCACGTGTCCGCAAACATAGTCATACCCCCTTCATGAGACCTGATGTGTGGTGTCTTGTGTAGCAAGAAAGAAAAAGGCTAAAAGAAGAAAGCTGGATAAAAGGCACATCATAATGATACTCAGAATAGGCTTTGCTTGCACGTATTTGGAAAACAAATGTCTCAGTCTGTGACAGTCACCCCCGTCTTCTCTGTGGCACTGGAAAGAAGCAGACATCTTCACAGCATGATTTATCTCAGTCTAAAAAAAGCATCCAGAAGAGTTACACCCTGATTGCCCTCCAGTCAAGGCAACCAAGCAGACGGGCTTGGAATTAGGCATCTGTGTGTTAGATAAACACGCAGATTAAGACTCACAAAGACAGAAGTCCTCAAGACCACATCCTATCACCTAAACGTAGGTTGTATTTATGTTCAGAGTTCTCTGAGATTTACTAGGGTATAACTCTAGGGAAAAATTTCATGCACCCATCAGCATGTGTTCATGGTGGGGTTATAACAAGCATCAGGTAGAGGTTCTTCTGTAGCAGATGGTCTGGTGAGCAATGCACTCTCCTGGTACTCCAGAGGCCAGGTCGTGCCTATGCTTCAGCCATATATGACCTGTGCAGTTTTCTATGGATTATTTAAACTGCCCTCCAGCTCATCTCTGAAAAGAGGCTTCTTAGATCATGGAGGTGGTTGTTTCAGCTGGCAGAGTACTTAATGTTTTGATACCTGGAGGACCTTTCCTGATTCAGCGCTGTGGTTTCCACAGGCCTGGGACCTCCTCTGGACTAGGAGATGTGTGAGATCTGGAATTGCCCTTTGAGCCTTTTTTGCCCTTGGTAATTCCAAATCTTACAATCCCCAAGTACAAACACCACTGGGAACCAGCAAGTGTGAGGTGCCCTTTCAAAGGCCTCGCCATGCCACTGCTTGGGGATCCTCATCCTTTGGCTCCTGAGGGTTTCCCTGAGGGCATTTACAGTCCATCCAAGAAAGCACCTTCCCAGAGGAGTCCCCATTGAAGGGTGTGTAGCACCTCTATTTGCAAGCCAGCACACTAGCGTGCATGCATGCATGTGTGTATGTGTATGTCTTGGCAGTTCTCACTCAACATCCTTTCAAAAAGGAGCCCTGTGGTTAATCAAGGAATTAACCACAGCCTCCCAAAACGTCCTGCCAGCCAATCAGCAGGCTCTTCCCAAGACCGTTGCTGCTACAATGGTGTCGTTGTCTAATAGGAACATGGATCTTTCCGGTTAAAATTCTGAATGGGACTCAGGAATGCTTTTGTTCAGCTTGGCATAGTAATGCTTCAGAATTGCCGATTTACCAAGAATCCAATGTTTGGAGTAGTTTTTTTGTTGTTGCTGGGTTTTTTATTTATTTGTTTCTATATATATAACTTTTGCCATGGAAGCAAACGTTTTTCAGTTCAAAGAGGATCCCAGCTCGGCTGTGGAAAAAGCTACATTGAGCCTTGAAGGGAATCAATTTTTTTTTCTTTATTTTCCTCTAAAGCTCTGCAATCTGCTCACATCAGCTCTTTAGTGCCTACCCCCCCCCACAGATATACATATATATATGTATATGGATACATATATATATATATGTATATAAACACACATCAGATTAATATTGCCGAGCACACCACTCTACCAATGAAAACCACAAGGAAACATTCACATATTTGGGAATTCTGATGTAATAGGGCTGAGGTTTCACATTCCAGAACAACATTTCTAGCCTCATATCAAAATCAGAGCTGTCATTCAGAGCCCAGCGTTACTAATGTTATTGAAACTCAGTGGGTGGGGAGAGGGAAACAGGAGGAGGAGGGAAGGAGGAGAAAGATGCTAAATTGGTTGGTTTCTACAGAGTTTATTTCTAAGATCAGATGATGAAAGGCATACAAGCTGGAATGGTGGCAGATGTGTTAACCCTTTTTGCGCAAATATTTGGTAAACCCTCAATTAAGCCCTATTCCCGCAGTTCCAGGATGAAGAAAAGCATCTCAATATTTAAAGGAAATCTCAGAGTCTCTAACTCAAGGGTATAAAATGTAGAGGGCCAAGAGAACCAAGACCTTGTGTGGGATTAATGACTAAGAGCTCTCCGGTGACAGGACCTTTTCCAATGGGACTTTGGCAAGTTAAAGTTGTGTCTAGATCAGATCACACAGTCACAGGGTACTTTTGATTTTAAAAAAGAAAAACAAAAACAAGTGATTTCTTCACATGTCCCTTAGCCAAAATATATTGTCCCCATGTTTTTTTATGGTGGGTTGGCACTCCCCAGTCAAGCAATGGTATGGCATAATCTACCTGCCAAACTGTACAGTTACAGCAAAAATCCCACATCAGTAGCCATTTTGCTTGAGCAAAAACTGCCAAATGATTGGCTGAGAGTTTGTAAAGCGCTTTGGGTTCCTTTGGGGTGAAAACTGCAAAACTCGGTGGTATGGGATTTACCCAACTCCACTCCTATTCCCTTGCAAAAGTTACAGCTCGCCTAGGTCATTAGGAAAGAGGAATGCCACTTTCCAGGCTGTTTTTATGTTGAAGAGATGACATTTGGTGTGATAACTTAAGGTTTCCTGAGCCTAGAGCTTTATATTGCCATAGGTATGATAGCCCCAATCTCTATGCTGCTACCGTGGTTGTGCGACAATACTGTAGGATGCGTTCTAATGTGGCGCTATTTTTTCCATCATTTGTACTGCAGGAGGTCTTTGATCGCCTCTATTTGATTTATACTGTTGGATACTCCATCTCTCTGGGATCCCTCACAGTTGCTGTCCTTATCCTGGGATACTTCAGGTAGGCGGCTCTGTTTTTACCTAAGCGAGTAATCGCTGGAATGGAAAAGCCTTGGGCTTTCCTACAGTATGAAACTGGGGTGGCATGTGCTTCTTCAGCAAGCCACAAAGGGTGGCGTTTGTGCTTTGGGCTGTGTTAGTGCCACTTAGAAGTCCTTGGGTGATGATGGGGGGAATGTTTGAACTTCTTCCCCATAGTTGCAATAGAGTTTTCTAGAACCTCTTTACAGTGAATGGAAAGAGAGGCACCTCCCAAAATTTGTGTCACCTTTTTCTATCCAGATTTTTCTATCCCTCCCTGTTGTTCTACTCTAACCCTGAATAATCATGGAGAAGCATGGAGCAAAAGTGCTGGAATGACTCCTCCAGTCTCCCCATGCTCTTGCTGCAACCTAAGGAGTCAGAAGTCACCGCTGGCCCTCCTTACTCAAGGGTTTCCTGCCCTCCTTCTCCACCACCCCTCCAAGGCATTTAGGCCCCTAAATGCCATTATGAACCTATGTTATCCATCCCACACACTTGGCTGTCACACCTCCCTGCTGCACTGTGATCATGGGAGGAGAAGAAGTTGTTCTCTGTTAGACATTTGGGGAACCATCATGATAGAGCAGGGCATTAACCCCAGGTCTCCAGAGTCCAGCATGATAATCCCTTCAGATGCAAGAAGTCACATTTCATAGCAAACAGCAGGACCCAGACAACAGCTGTGGAGATAAATTCTCCATGCAGCAAAGAGCCACATGGTGTCTGCAAATGAGCTCAGCAGCTCCCACCATGCAAGCTCAGGCTAAGCCCCAGACACATACCACTGGGAATAAAATGTGTAGCTGCTAGTGCTAAAAAAGCTCTCAGTCCTCTCTGCATTGAGCAAAAGGAGGCCGAGTTGATTATCTTAGCTAGCAGAGCATCCCAGTGCCTGGACCTGTGACATGTACGTGGCCGAGGTCCAGAACGTGCAGGTACAAGTCCATTTGCCTCACTTATTCTTCACCAAGAATAAAAAGACTTCAGAAAGAGCTCTCTCTCTATTTTGGGGGGAGACTTGCTCTTTCTTCATGTAGTCAGAGCAAAAACCTCAGAGCCTGGGCCAGACCTCGTTCCAGGTAACGCATGAGCCAGAGATTCACTGACTGTATTTCACATGCAGGGAACAAAGCCCAGCTTAATTTATACCTCAGCGGTTCCACTTCGCACAGTTTGTACTGCAATAGAACAGGAAACAACTATTATTACCGTGACAAGCTCATCCAAAGAAGAAAAAAAAAAAAAACATGTTTCTCTTTTGTGCATATATTTTTATCTCCATTATTGGAGCTGGTGATTTAAAAGGGTGTAAATCTAAGAACTGGTTCGTTTTTGATTAATGCTTGGGTAACCAGACTGCAGAGTCATAGCAGAAGCGAGCAGAAAGGGACCCTGGCAGGCCAGTTAATTCCTTCTCTCCAAAGGCAGATGGACCACTGTTCCTAAATCACACCTCATAGTTGTGGGTTTAGCCCATACACATCTTACCATCCATCTTTTCCCCAAAAAGGATCTTAAAGCGCTTTACAATCATCACTGGTGGGGTCATATCACCTGCAACGCAGCTATTGCTGGGGTGCAGGTCAGCAGCTGCTCAGTATGAGCAAGCAGTGGATATTATCTGACAGGAAATAGATAAAACAGCCCAGCACGCTGCAGTTGTCCACCCCAGGCTGAAATTTGGAGTGGGTACAAAGGCCAGTCATTTATCATACCTGAAACAGTGTTTTTTTTAGAGGCCACCAGTTCTCTAGGCTGTATAGTCCGATTCCTCTGCCCGAAGTGCAGAGAAGTGTGCAGTTCTGTCTCTGTAAGTGGGATGTATTTGTTACTGGGGAGATACTCACCCTACAAGCAATGCACACAAGGATGTGCACCCTGCACACAGTGGCTCACCACACATGCATGTCAGATCACACGTGTGCTCTCTGTGTGCGCACTGCGTGCTCACTGATCACCCCCAGGGCAGGCATTAGTTCACTTACCAATCTCAGGGGCGAACTATGAGCCATGCCACTAGCACTGCTTCCTCATGGTGACACTGTCCCTGAGAGAAGCTGGGATTCCTAGGAGCCAAAGGCGATCCTGAATCTGTCCCACAGGCAGTCTCAGCCTTTTCAATCTTTCTCTATCCCTTCCAGGCGTTTGCACTGCACTAGAAACTACATCCACATGCACCTCTTCGTTTCCTTCATGCTGAGAGCTATGAGTATCTTCGTGAAGGACGCAGTCTTGTACTCCGGATCCGCGCTGGAGGAGATGGAGCGGATCTCAGAGGAAGACCTGAAGTCCATAACGGAAGCACCTCCAGCAGACAAGTCGCAGTTTGTGAGTATGGTCAGAGCTCTCCATCCCTCCAGGGCTATTCTGTTCATCACCTTCGGTCCATCATTTTACCTCTTTGGTGGGAACTTTCTGCCCTATGGAGGGACTCCAATACTCTACCTCTTTCTTTGCCCTCCTCAGCTTCTACCCATCCCTTCCCAGTCCCTCTCAATTCACTGGCCCAGAGGAAATGTACAGGAAGAATCTTTTCCTGCAGCAATCAAAGGCAAAGACAGGACTGAGGCTTTGGATTTCGCCTCTAGCTGCCATTTTAAACAACTCTCCTGGTGCTCCATAAAACCGGTGGCTTTTCAAGCACTACTGGTTATCCCTGCGCAAGGCACATCAGTGCTCACATTTCACAAGCTGTACTTTTCCCACCTCAGTGTGTAATTGTCATTTTTTTCAACTCAAATTCCTTTCTGTACAAACCATGGAGGTGTTACTGTGCTACAATATCGATGCCACCAGAATACTGCTCCAGACACAGCAAAGCCTTGGCTTCACATTGCTTAGAAGACGCTTGGTCCCAACTCCAGAGCTGGAGCAGAGGCAGCTTGTGAAGGAGGCCAGCAGTAGATATCTTGCAGGGCTGATTGCTCATGCTGTATTTTTTCTCCTTCATCTCTGGTGAAAGTCATTTTAGCAGGGACAGTGGAGGAATTTATATCCAAAACAGAAAGGACAGGATTCATCTGAACAAAAGTAGGTGTCTGCAAGGGAGACATCTCAGGTTCCCTCTGTGCTCAGCAGAGATCTAGTCAATACAGAGGAGTCAATGACGTGACTCTCCATATCCTAAAGTAAAAACTGAAGTAAGATCAGGTGAGCTTGACTGCAGAATGATCATCTTTATCCACATGATCGTCTTCACTGCATGGAGAGCTCAAATGGAGGCACATTGTCCATGTGTTTGTGGGAATGGAGCCCAGACTCAGAGCCATCCCCACCTACTGAAGCAGTCTGCCCCTCTTGTCACTGGTTTCATCACAGATTTCCAATGGAGGATCCCAGATATGATGACTTGTCATCCACATATTATTGGGTGCTGCATGCATGGAGAAGGAGGCAATACCTCTACCCTGAAAATTTTAGAAATGCTGTACCAGTTTATGCCAGTTTAGGACCCCACTCTGGAAACAGCCAACTTGGCTGACTTTCTGCTATGTAGACACCTTTTCCAGGCTCTTGGACAGTTAAGTTCAGCTTTGTGTCATCCCAAAGGTTATTTCAGGTTATGAATGAGAAGGATCATACCTTAGCATAAAGTCAGCATGTGCAGAAAGTCTTGCTGTGTGTCCAAGTCCTCCAAATGCAACTCTGCTATCATGTTTCCTTCCTGTTTCAGAGACCCATTTCATTATTTTGGCAAACATTTGGTTGGAGCACTCAGCACACTCCAAAACACTCCAAAACACTTATTTTTGAAAAGAGCACAAAATGTTTTACTGCATTGTGTTTTTTTGTTGTTGTTTTTCTTTGGGCTGGACATATTATAAGCAATAAAAGGGATAATATACGGCACTCTGAGTATTAGCAATTAAACAGCATTTCCCATTCTGCTGAGTTGAAAGGCAAATGAGCAACGAAGGCGACAATTAATGTATTTTGTTTGTTTCCAAGTGAAGTGGGAGCTTTGCAATTATTGCCTGCCACTCCATGTCTGTGGGTAGGCAGTGATTTTTGTGAGCATAGAAGCGATGAGCATTTTTTAAAATCATCTTCTTTCTATTTTTCTCTCTTCTAGGTCCATAGAAGAAAATATGTGTGTGTGTGTGTGTATAATATATATATGTGCATACATTTACATATACCTCTATGTGTATATAATAGATGTGTATAATATATGCATATTTATTTTGATTGGTGAAGAATTAGCATAAAGGCTGGGCAGAATAAACATTTTTATTTACAAGGCGAATATCACTGACATTTTATACATGTTGCTTTAAGGTCTACAGTGTTAATTTTATATTTCTTTAAAGTGAAGGGCTACAGAGACATTTTGCTGCTGTAGGATGTGTTTAACAATTGCGTTTCTATTAAAATGGGTCTGCCCAAAGTCTGCACTCATAGGGTCCATCCCACATTAACAGGCAGTGGCATTTTGTACCAATTTTGTCCCAGTTAAGCCCACGTGACACCCTCATTTTGCAGCCTTTCTTTTCTATTTGGGATGAGAAACATTGGAACAAGGATATCTTTATTGCTGCTTTGCTAGAAGCACAGGGAAGTGTTATGTCACAGTCAAGGTCCTCCTACACCTCCTCAATCACCTGCTGTTGGAGACAAAATGTCAGGCTAGGGGCAACTTTGTGCTGAATTGTGCATCACTTCTATGCTCAAACTGTTTCTTTCCCCCATGTAAAAGTCCTTCAGCAGTTTTCCCTTTTTTTTTTCCCACTTCTCCATCTTGTTTTCCAGCTCTTCCTGGGCTTGTTAGGTGGGACAAGAATTTCACACCATGTTTCTAACATAACCCTATCTTCCTGTGGTTGTTACAGGTGGGCTGTAAAGTCGCAGTCACCTTCTTCCTTTACTTCCTGGCAACTAATTACTACTGGATTCTGGTGGAAGGGCTCTATCTCCACAGCCTCATCTTCATGGCATTTTTCTCAGAGAAGAAGTATCTTTGGGGATTCACGTTATTTGGCTGGGGTAAGTCATGATTCCTCCTTGCTGCTGTCCTTCAGAAGCCTGTTGAGGGTAGTTTTGAAGCAGATGATAGTGCGTGCATGTAGATATGGAGAGGCATGTTCAAGACACAGTGGTTCTTGCAAGGAAAGGTGAGCACTCCCGTGAAACCTTTATAAAGTGAAGATTTTGTCCTGTGAAAACTTACCTTTAAGGGCAAGAGGGACCTGGTTTCATGGCTCAGCTGAGATCCTGCTGGTAAACATGTGCCAATCTAGAGGGGTCAAAAGTTGTGTGAGGCTGCAGGCATCTGTTCCCAGTGCCAGGTCTGAACTCTGGTTTCCTACCTCTAATCTCCACTGCTTTAAAAAGATCCTGAGGTTTCGTAAGTGTTGGAGCACCAGCAGAAACCTACAATTTGTGGGGAAAACATTTTTTCACCCTTCTTTTAATCCAGGCGTCTTTTCTCGGAGTGAGGCGAAAGGGGAGGGATGTGGGTGCAGAGGGGGTGCTCATTAGAGGAAAGTGTTGCAAACACAGTCATTTCAGAAGAAAATGTGCTTTTTGTTCGCTGCTGGCATTAGCTTTGCCTTGCAAGGAGTAATGAGGTGCCAGTAGCCTGAGGACAATAAAACAACTACCAACAGTTGTCCAAAGTGTGTGGATCATAAGGGAGAACAGGAAATATTGGATGATCCTCAAGGACATAGCTAAGAATAACAGGGCGCAAGTCGATACAGCAGCTTACATCAGGAACACTCCTTCAGAGGTGCCTGTGGTTACATCTAGACTGGATGGCCCAGGGTCCCTTCCCAGCTCCCAGGTCCAAAATGCACCAAGCCACATCCTGGCTGCATTTTAGAGCAAGAACTAATATGTACATCACCCCATCTCTGCTCCAGGACTTGATTTCTTCAGGAAGAAAACCTGAGCTCTTGGGTGTTGAGTGAACCATGGCATAAACAAAGCTCTGGAGAACAAGGACTTTAGCTATTCCCAGGTTGGGAAGAGCCTGTGGACATCACTTAGAAATAAATGCAAGCCATATTGCATAGGAAAAGGATTAGGCAAGATGCCAGGAAATAAATGGCAAGCTACTGTTTTGCTTTCCCATCACATCCAGCAAGCGATTCACTAGTCCAGGGCAGCCCAGCCCGCAGGACAACTCTCTGCAACCTTGCAACCTCCCTTTTTCCCCACTGGGCTTATGGAGGATAGCTGAATTATTAGCCTATTAAGGCCTCCCAAAAGCTGAATACCCTCCATCCCTGATGCCCTGTTCATCTGATGCCTAAGCCCCAACTGCTGGTGCTTCCACATGGTAAAGGTGCAACATGAATCCCAGAATGTGCACCCATCTCCCAGCCCTGGTAAAGCTGAATCCCTGCCAGGCTGTGGGTTTGGAGAAAAATTAATAAATAAATCTAGAGAGATCTTTTGGAGGATCTTTCCAAAAAGCATTTCATTTCTTACCTCAGCTGCTGCAAGACAGGAAGGACTTTAAATGTCATCCCTTAAACAAAACAAAACAAAACAAAACAAAACAAAACAAAACAAAACAAAACAAAACAAATAAAATAAAATAAAATAAAATAAAATAAAATAAAATAAAATAAAATAAAATAAAATAAAATAAAATAAAATAAAATAAAATAAAATAAAATAAAATAAAATAAAATGAAATGAAATAAAACAAAACAAAAGTCACAAAAACAATCCCCTTCAAACCCTCCTCAAAGCCTTCACACCAGGTAAAATTTGCTTCCCAGAGAATGGCATGAAATTGCACAGGGCAGACTTGAAGCAATTCCCTTGAGCAAATTCTGGAAGAAAGAGCAGCAGCTGAGAAGCAATGCCCAAAGTTTAACGAGAAAAAAACAGCTTGGTGCTGCTCATGCTGCCGCCAGAGAAAAACAGTCTAACGGGCAGGGGTTCCTCTCATTAATTCTTCCAACCATCGCCAAAGTATAATCATTTTATCGAAGCAACCACAGAGCTCAAGTCACACCTGTCACAACAGCAATCATCAATGTGCTTCCAAGAGTCTGAGGCTGCCTTAATTTAAATTCCTTTGGAATAAGAACATACGATCCCTCCAGTTGCATTTGTTTTTGCTTTGTTTTGATTAGCATGATAATGTACACACAAGCGCCCGCACGAACGTATTGCTTTGATAGCTTTTGGGAACGGGGAAGGGTGATCCAATCCAAGACCCACTGGAGGCGGTGGAAAAACTCCAGTTCCCTGCAGTGGGCACTGGATCCTGCCCATACCACAGCAAGGAATGACATGAAGTCAGTGATAAATAATTATGACATTCCCCATTGGTATAGAAAAAAAGACATGTTTGCCCCAAAAGCTGGGACGTCTTCCTTGTGTAACAATAAACAACTGAGGATTTATCCTGCCTGGAAATTTCCAAGGCAAGGAAAAGCAAAAAATCACTCTACAACAACTTATTTCCAGACCGTTGAGAAAAACAGATCACATAGGTACTCTTTGATATTGGACTCAAAGATTTTGGTCAAGCCTTTTCAGTCCACATCCTCACTGACATAACCAAGCACAGCTCCTTGAAGGTCCATGACACCCTGGTAGTCACAAGGGATTCACTGATGACAGAAAGGAACTTTTTTTTTATTGCCAAGAGCTATCAAAAAAAGTGAAAAATCATATTATGGGCAACAACAAATTCCCCAGAAACTTCAAGTTCCCTACAGCTGTTTTATGATGGAAGCCTAAGAAACATGACCAGTAGCTAGAAAACCCAAGCTGAATCCAGGGGCATTTTTCCTTCGCATCGCATTAATTTACCCCTTGGATAGGCAGCGCTGGCACTCAACTAGGTGGAAATGCGTGTAGCAAGGAGCCCTGACATTGATGTGTCTAATCTTCTCCTAGCAGTAGCTTTGCAACCTCCTCTCTTACTCATAGCTTCAACACATGCATGAAACTCACTTTTTGAAGTGCTGGAGACACATGCACAGTGCACTTGCTATGTGTACTTCTTTGGCTGTTTCTTATCATTGCACGTGAAAGGCGAGCGGGAAGTTGGGGTGATCAAAAAGACAATGCCTTAGCTTGAGAGGTTTGCACCTTTCCCGGCTGCTGTGGAGACTCCCGACTTTATAGCACCTGCATTGTACACACTGTGTGTATTAGCTGGAAATGCACAGCGCATACAATGTGGATTCTGTAGAAGTCACTGACGGCATTGCCTCCCGGCGCAGATCTGCCCCTATCACGCTGGCCATGCATATAGGGTGCATCCACTCTTCCACACGCACCTGCATCCCTGCGCCCCAGAGATTGGGAGTTTTTGGAGACTCGCATGCCCTAAAGCATTGGCCAAATGTATCTCACCACAAGTGACTTTCCTTCTTGAGGAGCTGCATCCTCCTGGATATCTGCTTCTTTGCTTGTTGGGTCTCTTGAAATTGCTGACCTTGAAGATCTCGGTGGTGATGTCCCGGCTTTCCCATTAGCAGATTCAGCACAAGGGGCTGCCTGTCTCAGGGCATCAAAATCTTTTGGGTGGGAACACTGAAATTTATTCCCTCAGACAAAATTTAAAGGGATGCTGGATGCAAAGTTAAGCCTAGATATTCTTCAAGTTTAAAGGCTAACTTGCCAAAATGAGAAGGAAGGAGTCAATGCTGGAAATTACCTGACAGCCCAAACTGTGCACATTATATTGATGTAGAGTTAGTCTAAAACTTAAGCATGTTGGACATGCAGAAAGACAAACGTAGCAATAAAGCTGGTGCCAGGAATCCACTCCGTGCAGAAAATGTCAAGGAGGCTTTTCCTAAACTCGCCTGAATGGAGTGAGGCAGCAGTGTACGGGACACAATAAATCTACACATAGAGCTTCCCAGATATAAGCATTTTGTCCTGTATATTTTATTGTTGCTAAGAACCTTGGACACAGCACAGGATTAGCAGGAATGCGAGCAGTCACTTTTCCAAAGCACAGAACGAGCTAGGAATGATCAAGTACGTGTCAAACACGTTCAAAAATCTCTGAGGCCGTCCGTTTTCCAAAATTAGAGTCCCACAAGAGCAAGTGAATATCAAACCTCTGAATAAGGCCAGTTTCTCAGCTGGTATAAACTGGAATATCACCAGCGATATCATCAAAGTCATACAAGCTTAAGCCTTTGCTGATGCAGCCAGTAGTTCAACCTCTGCACGCATTTTTCATAGATGGGTGATTAACACTGAGGAGGAGGTAGACAGCGAATGTTGCAACAGAAATCATCACATCCCCCCTCATTGCTCCAACGTGCTCACACGTTTCCAGTGCAATAGGTTAAGTATTTTCTCTCTAAGGCCAGCTATCACATGGGATTGTACAGCAGGACACATTCCTTATAAATGTGTCTTTGTAGGCAGCCGTGCTCCGCTGGCCTTGAGAGAGGCTCTGTGTTTAATTATTTATGCTTTCTTATATTACCATGGCATTTAAAGCTTCCAACCAAGATAACGGTCCCGTTGTCCATGTGTATATGAGACAGGCGTCCCCTCTCCACACCCCAGCTCAGGAAAGCGCCCGTGGTCAGGAAAGACTTTAAGCACTCTAATGAGACTTAAGTGCATGCTGAAAGTTAAGCGTGTGCTTATGCATGCCGAGCTCCAGCGAGCTTAGGCTGTGAACAGCATATTTACAGTCATTGGTGATAAATGTCGCCTTTATTTATTTTTTAATTTTAATTTTTTTTTACCTGAAAGGCGCTATTCTTCTTGAATTTGTGGAAGCTACTGTGGATTTGATCCTACCTTTTAAGGGAAGCCAGTAGGGGACTCAGTTGTACAAATAAAGCAGAACTGGACCCTAAAAAAATAAATAAAAGATTCCATTTGGATATTGGCGACTCTGTTACTTTTTGCAGGGAAAAGATGATGCCCAATGTAGCTGTGCTGAAATGAAGATGGTTCATTCAGGAGCAAAACATGGGCTAAAATATTTTGCAAGTGTTACCCTGAATTCCGCCAGCAATCTTTTCTGCAGCAAGTCCTTCTTGCTTTAATCCGTTCTGTCTGAGATCAGAATTGTCAAGAAAATCTTGAGGAGAATGATAATCTGTGAAAGGCTCCTTGATCTTTTATTCCAAAATATTTGGCCAGCACCTTCACCCTCCAAAACTTTCTCCTTCATCTCATTACTACCACTTAGTTCCTTAGTCAAAACATCACTCAGGCTCTGCTGTGGTACCCCCATGAAGGACATCTGCTGAGTCCATGGTGCACAGTGTGGTGTAGTTCTTATAGCAGTTCAATTCAGTTAGTCCATAGGATGTTTGCCTTACATGCTGCATCTTTTCCTGTAAATTGAATGAGTCAAGCTTTGCTCTGCAGTCTTCAAGCCAGCTGGCATGGCACAGCTCACAACTCTACAGTCGAACTATTTCTCCAACCTCTCTCTTCTCCCAGGGAAAGGGAAGGAGAATGAATGTTGCTCAAGGATG
Organism: Nothocercus julius; assembly: GCA_013398735.1. Lineage (NCBI taxonomy): Eukaryota > Metazoa > Chordata > Aves > Tinamiformes > Tinamidae > Nothocercus > Nothocercus julius. The sequence continues at coordinate 19,080,780 of VZSV01000002.1, forward strand.
TCTGGGGATATATGGCCGGGCCTGAATGTGTTAGGACCTGGATGGCAGCCTATACTGCATGCGATGATCAGAAGTCGCCAAGGCCATGCCATGACCCTGTTTCCTTGCTGGTAGAGTTGTCACCAAGCGTTCTGGATTCTGGTCACAACCTCCCAGTGTACTTAAGTCCATGTCCTGGGCGATATTGGTCCAAACCTGACTCCAGATCCATCTTTCCTTGGAGTCATTGGAAGGGAAATAATATCTTGGGAATGACATACTGCATGAAACGCATCTCTGCATCAAGTTGCACCTCTTGTCTGGAGCAGGGATCACTGGCCCAAGTTCACATCCTCCAAGCTATGTCTCTATTCATACATAAAGCAGCCTCAGAGGAAGAACACGGGTGTGGGAACCTGCTGATTTATTCTGTCAAGTCCACCATCTACTTCAGGTTCAGGCCAGCTGGACCTTACCTATGCAGTTCCTAAGCATGATTGATAAAGTAGCATGAGCCATACCTGCTGCGGGTAGACAGATTGGGAAAACAGGCTTCTCTCTTTTGAAAGCTGGGAAGAGGATGGATATATCCATGCCATTTGGCCTCAGAATACAGCTCCTGACACAGCCTTGTTTACTATGCTTGAATTACTGAAAAGATGCAAGACCAAAGTCCAAATTATGCTTGAATATATAAAAACTCTGTCTTCCACCCCCCCAGCTTACTCATTCAGTTTGATTTCTGTTTCTTTGCAGGACTCCCTGCTGTATTTGTTACAGCATGGGCCAGCGTGAGAGCCATTCTAGCCGACACAGAGTAAGTCTCAGTGAATTTTTTTTCTTTTCACGTGTGATGCCTTTGTGGGGCTTTTAGCGCTGGTGACTTTGCAGGTGAGCACAAAGGAAAAGAGGAACGAGGCAAGGCCAAAAGCCGCTTCTAGTATGAAGTTAGCATACCTATTGGATATGTGGCAGAGAAGGATAGGGTGAATGCAACTTGCTTGCCTTTCATTTTACAGAATTTGGCACAGGTGAGCACTCACAGCTGATATACCAGTATCCTTGGAGATCCATAGGGATGGTAGAAGTAAAACTCCAGCAGTTTAATGTCGCCAGTATAGGCATCATATCACTGGTACATAGCCACGGAGGGACAGGATGGAGACCCATAAAATCCTGAATAACCTGTACATCATGGATAGAGATGTTCACTTGTTCACAGCCTCTTCCAGTAGTCAAACTAGAAAGCATTACATGAAGTTGAGAGACGGTAGATTCATCATAGTCTAAAGAAAGTGATTTGTCAGCGGTCAGGTAGAGTAGCTGCAAATGCCTGGCTGCAGGATGTTGTGGACTTCAGCATGCACTTAGGTTTAGAAAGCATTTGCACAAAATCTTTGAAGATAAATTTCTCCAGATGTAATAAATGCTAAGACAATGTTCTGACTCAGAAAGTTCTCCTGAACTGCAGACAGTTGGAAGGATAATCAGAAAAAATATTACGGCCCACTTGCCTTTTTCTCTCTAGACTTCACTTTCTGGCTACTGTATGAAACAAGACACTGTACTAGCTGATTCTTTGATTTGGCCCGATATAGCCACCCTGATGACCTCAGGTTCTCATGTTATGGTGAATGAAACATCCATAGCACCTAATCTTCACACTCCAATACAATCATTCAGTAAAGCACAGCCCAAACTTGACCTCACAACAGCATTCATCTGCTAATGGTCTCCCAGCAAGAGCATGGGATTCCCCAGGCAAGATTTCAAATGTCTTTGCCTAGGAAGAAGACTGTTCTCCAAATGAATTTTCAATTCTGGACTTGGAAGAAACTAGTAGCACAACTCTTTTACTTTAGAATGACGCATCTGCATTGGCAAAGGTTCACACTTGTAGAGCCATTAAGTCAGCACCGGTGGTTTTTCTGCCTGTCTCTCACCTTCCTTGAATAGCTGCCTGGGCAGAATTTGGCCCATAATGTAAGAACTGCAGCTGTCATGTAGGGGCTGGTTGGCTCAGATAAAAGAGGCCTGTGACAGTCTTCTCTCCCTGTGGTTGGAGAGAATTCAGAGTAATTAACACTGAGTGACCTTATTCAATAGCTGTTGGAAATGCCTGCAAGGAAGCAATGTTCAGCCCATGCTCAGCAGCCAGATGGCCAGAGAAAAGCATGGCCACCAGCAGTTTGTCTTTCCTCATGCTCGCTGCTGTTGGGAGCAGAGGATATGGGCTGAAGATGCAGAGATAATAAAGACTTCTTTGGGGCATTGCTGGGGCTCACTGTGAGAGCAGAGTTGAAAGAATCACAGAAATTGAATGTAAAAACACCCAAACATGTATCTCACTGCCCTGTAGTTGGACAAGGTTGGTCTTCATGCAAATCTCTGCTGGCTTGTTTCAAGGGGTAACATAAGGCCAATTCAGCAAAACCCTGCATGGTTTCTCTGGCTTTCCCCAAAATCTGACTACTTTCACTGCACCTTTTTCTAATATGATGCCCTTAGACAGATGTTACTGCATCTTTATAGGATATCTCACTATTTGTCAATGTACCCAATGTACCTGCCCAGCCCACTTTTGAGCATAACCTGTATGCTGCAACCCCCTTTAAGTTAGCTCAAAGTAACTTGTGCAAACAGAGAAAGGGTCCTCCCCATAACTGCTGAGCAATAACTCAACAGCCAAAATATTCTGCTGGGCTATCATCTCAAGGTAAACATGTCCACACATGAGGATGATTGTTATTGCAGAAAGGGAGGATCCTTGAAATCCGGAGAACATAGCTGTAAATGTGTTTAACATGGATTTCAGCTGGGAATGGTATGACAACGGGAAGGGGACTACTTTGAGGCTGTGCTGGCTGAAGGGAGAATTAGAGCTAGGCCCCTTCCAATAAACAAGGCCTTGGAAGAATCCATCTTCCTGGGTTGAGTTTAGCAAACAGAACACCGAGGCTGTTTCGCTGCGCAACCAATGACTTCCTGATGGGATGTCAATCTCTTCTCAGGTGTTGGGACTTGAGTGCTGGCAATTTAAAATGGATTATTCAGGTGCCCATCCTGGCAGCTATCGTGGTGAGTACTGGCTTATAACAATGGGTGTGTAAAATGTGCAAAACACAACATGTTAAAATGAGACATCTTAGTTTGGAATTAGAATGGGGGGCTCCATAACAAAACCAAACCTTTTTCCCCATGGATGCTTCAGTGTCGTCAGATCGTTTCAGACTTTCTTTCCTGACCCAGTAAAAGTTTGATATATCTCAAAGGGAACTTTTCAAAGGAGATAAAAGATGGATCATTCAAGGATCCAATGGCAGGCACAATCTCAAGCACACGGAGAAAATCATTTTAGTCCACATATGAGAGTGAGAGGGGTCAAAAAGTATAGAAGTGGCATTATTTAGATGGAGGAATGACCTCTTGCAAGCTAGGAAAGTCATTATAAAAACGTGTAAGGGGAATTCAGCAGATGGTTACACACCTGGTTGTGGAGGGTGCCAATTAGCTAGGGAACCTCTTCTTAAGAGGTTTTGTTAATTACCCTGTTTCTGCCCTCTGTCTTTTCTTTATGGTTTCCCTTTACTCCATCTTCTAATGGGTACATGATTGCATGTGAAAGAGCCATTAGAGAGCTTTGCATCAGGTCACATAAACCTTGGTCTGACTTGCAAATCAGGAGTCCTTGGAAGACCATCAGTGCGGGTGAGAAGAAAACCAGACCATTTGCCTATAAACATCAGGAAAGGTTCTGAGGTGAATATGCTGTTATGTACAATTAGGTGAGGTGCTTTGGACTTTGAGGGTTCTTTTTTTCTTCGTCAAATTCAATTTTGATGGAAATTCTCCACCTGGCTCTAGCAACTACACATGCATCTTGGAAGAAACAAGTCACCAAGCCCGCATTGTGGTCATTGGAAAAGGAGTAGTAGGATAGAAGAGAAAGTTCATATAGTTCAAATAGATGAATGCCAGCAACCCTGTTGCATTTAATTTAAAGCCCAATTAGCAGAAGAGAAAGAGCTCAATTGAGGCTTGTCCTTGTAAAAATAATGTTTCTCCATGAGGCTCTGTTGTGCCTGCACCCTGGCTATTTGCAAATGCAGCTATTTATCATGCAAAAATATTCTGTGGGTTCTTTCTGTTTAATTTCTGCGGGTTCATATTGTTCACTTGGCTGCCTTTTCGGTTCCCATACTGGCTGGTCGTATGTTGCTGGATGAAATTATGCATTTTCTGGATGAGTTTGCAGAGGAATTCAAATCTGAGGGGCTTAAAATCCCTTCACTCTACTGCTAACTTTGATGTCATTTGGTTGTCTGGATTTTTATTAAAAAAGTACTTGTTTTAGTAAAAGTCAGAGGAGTTTCTCCCCTGACTGTGATAAGGTTGGACACCTTCAATTTAGCAGACAAATGTGGAACAAGATCCCATTAATTCTTTGAAGCTAGAAAGGCTCATCTGAGAAACAAAGCCTGCATTTTTTTTCAGATTGGTTTCCAACCAAAATGAATTATGTGCCCCCAGGGAGTGGGCTTCCTTGCCTGTCCGTCTATCCATCCCTCCCTTGTAACTGTTGTGTCAGTCAGTAAATTCTAACCAAATGTAACCAACGGGTTAGGGTTGCATAGATGTTAAATTCCCACAAACCTCATGAAACAGCCAAAAGAGATACAAGAGACGAGTTCTACCAATGCCCCTTTGAGGAAAGGGGAGTAGTGCAAACTCACCCTGTTTTTTAAACAGGGGGAAGCTGTTCCCAAAGAACTTGCACCTTGTTAAAAGAGAAAGAATCCAACCACAGAAGACAAAGCCATAGCAAACGAGGCCACATTCATTCAGCTGCTCAGGGAACTACTTGTTTTACCAGTGAGGATAATTAACCATTGGAACAACTTACCAATGGTTGTGGTAGGATCTCCGTCATGGAAATACTGAAATCCCAGTCTCCAGGAGCTCAAATGAAAATGAATACAAGGAGGTCTTATGGAGCGTGTTTTGCTGGAGATCAAACTAGAAGTCCACAATGGTTCGTTCTGGCACAAAACTGCGAGTCTGTGTGGCATGATAATTTGTTTTCTCCAAAAACTGTATTGGCAACTGGGAAGTCAAATGACAGCCACAGGCCTCCAGAGAAGCCATAGGCATCAGCATTAGCCCAGACACAGAAATTCTCTTTTGCATGAGCTCCGGCTGTGAATGTTATAAGAATAAAATTCAGGCATTGCTAGCTCACCGCAGCATCAAGTCTCTCTTGATGTTACCCTGTATTACCCTAGCCAAGGATAATATGCTGTTTCTGAGAAGCTGGGGTCATTTTGTGGGGTGCCTCAATAAATTTCCCTGTAACTGGTTACACAGGCTTTGCTTACAACATGACAAACTCTACTGCAAGACAGGACAAGATGAGGAATCTGGGAGAACAGAAAGAAAAAAAAAAAAAGAAAAGAAAAACAAAGAAATCCTTCTTTATCTCCTTTGCACAAGATCAAGCTAAAGAGTCAATCAGGTTGAACATACCTGGCCTGATCTCGTGAAACACTGAGTCTTTCCCAAGAGTTCATCACTCTCACAGCAGAAGCTCTCCAAGAAGGAGGTAGACACACAGTAGGAGTAGGTGATCACATGCTACATTCTCTTGATTCATCTTTCTAAGGGGAAAGAACTGACTGGATGTCTTTAGCATTGGATGGGATATTTTTTAAGAGTTATCCTTTTTTTTTTTTTTTTTTCTTCCAGGTAAATTTTATTCTTTTTATCAATATTATCAGAGTCCTAGCAACCAAGCTACGGGAGACAAATGCAGGGAGGTGTGATTCAAGACAACAGTACAGGTGAGCCACATTCCCTCCCCACTTCTCTGGGAGATGTCAAAAATACCTGTTTCTAGCTACTGATTGCACAGGAAAGCCAGGGTGACCCATTCAGATGAAAAGACTCTAGACACTTAAAATGAGGCTGACGTTGTTTTCTCTGGTGTTCTCCATCCATTTATCAACCATGAGCTGTGTTCAGACAGCAGCTAGACCCTTTCTCGAGCTGTTTAAATTGCTATGTCGAAATGTTCATTCACCCCAGAGATTTTTCATCATAGCCAGCTTTGAACCAACAATGCAAAAATTTAAAAGCCATGCTTATACTGCTGAAGCGCTAAACCTTTACTAATTTATTTATTTTCCTCTGTGTTTTGTAAAACTTGGTGTATTTGTTAAACATGCCATTCGCCTAGTGTTTCAGTGTATTTGATGAAATGGAAAAAAGATCCCTGACCCTTCACAGGAAATCTGGCATTTCCTCGTTTGTTTTATTTTACTTTGTTCTGCCAGCTCTTCTCCCTTGATAATTTGGGATATTTGTAGCATAGTCAAAACTGGACAGAAAGAGTAGATTGCTGAGATACCTTGGCCTCATGAGAGCTCTTCCAGCTTCTCACAGTCTCTCAAACTGGATTGATCAGCATCAAGCCTGAGAAGGGGGAGGGCATAAGGACCTCATCTGCCAACCATGAGCTCATTGCTACCATCTCCCTCTCCAAACACAAGAAGTTTCATTTGAAGCAGGAATGGGATTTGGCTGGAGAATACCTCTGTCTCTCGCTCTCTCTTTTTTTTTTTTTTTTTTTTAACTACCATGTCAGGACTCTGATTTGCCTATTTATTTATTTCTCCCTGGCTCAAGTTTGTTATTAATTCTGGCTTGGAATGCCCTGCTCCTTTTAATGTCTTTGATTCCCTTGGTGCTTGGCAATTGATGGACAGAGGAGGTACCAGGTCTTTCTGCTGGTGATGTCCACCCCACCCAAGGATTGCCTGCACTTGGTGACTTGTAACTCTTGACAGAAGGTTTAATCCTTCAATTAGCTCACTTCCAGCCAAGGCAGGTTCCCTCAGGGACAACGTCAGCCTAGTACTGGGGGCCACATTGCACATGCCCTTCCTACCCTGCTGTAGTCTGATCCTGAGATGAAGTATGTCCTTCAAAAAGGGGCTTTCCAGGGAATACTGAAAGTCCAGATGCCCCTAAGACCAGTGACCTATCACTGCTGTAGCCCTGGAGAAGGTTAGACTGTCTGTGCTGGGGATGGACTACTTTGGTCCATGTGCTACACATTCAACAGATTGAAGATGTGGATGGACCCACCAGCAGTGCAAATGTGAGATACTCAGACCTACCCAGGTGGGTTAGGTGAACCAGAACAAAATTATGTGCAACACACACCCAGGGTGTAGGTAGACCCACCAGATTGGGAAGTACACCTAACTCCCTCTCTCCTTGTTCTTACAGGAAGCTGCTGAAATCTACCCTCGTCCTTATGCCTCTGTTTGGCGTTCACTATATTGTTTTCATGGCTATGCCATACACAGATGTGTCAGGGATTCTTTGGCAAGTTCAAATGCACTATGAAATGCTGTTCAACTCTTTCCAGGTACTGTAACTGTTAAATTAAGGAGAGCAAACTATGAGAATTTAGGTGCAGAAAAGAGGGACGTTAGAGTGCAAGGTGTTCTCTTTGGAGGCAGAGTTTTTTTCTCAGCATGTCAGATTACATTCACAAGATTTGACTCTGTTTTAGCACTGAGCATGGTTTACATTTGCAAAGCACAAGGTTAAAAAAGGGGCAGTGTGTCCAACAAAAATGTTCCTGTTGAAAGGTAACTTGCCCCATAAATTCCCTTTGGATTAAGGTTAAAGGTAGGTCTGCTAGAGCTCCACAGAGACATGCTGTTTTAAATCACCTTGCTGCTTGCTTGTCATAAGTTCTGTTTCAAACCTGTGAATAGATCCCTCAGTTCTGGGTTTGGGCATAATGCAGATTCAGTTCCAAGACTGGTCCTATAGAAGACACTGCAGGAAAAACTAGCACCTCACTACAAGCTGGTCATTATAGTTACTGCACCCCCTTCCCTGAGAGACTAGCTTTTGGCTCACTCCCTATCACTGTGGATGTTTGGCATGGATGACAAAAGGTAGTAGTATTGTCCTGATGAAAGTTTAGAGAAACTATTGGGTACCAATGGAATGAAGTAATGGGTTACCCCACCAAAATCTTGTTAAAATATTGCCCAGCAGAAAGATGTGGATGGTTTGCTCATGCCTGGATTCTCTTTCTGATTCTGCCAAGAGTGCAGGTACTCCAGCGGCAACCAGAGCTAGAAGAGTCCCATTGGGGCCATCTTCCATCCTACAGTCCTACAGCAGAATCACCTACATGTAAACCATTGGAAATGTTCATTGATTTTATCCATAAACTCACCACCTTCCCATGTACCATCTCAGAGCCCTTGCAAAAGCTCAGTGGGAGGGTGGGCAAGCTAGGAGATATTTTAGTGAAGCTATGACACAAAAGACTTATATCATCTATCTACTTTGTAGATAGTCTGCAGGCAAATGGCTATGTCCATCTGTCTCTTTTGCACTACAGAGCACTGAGAGATTTCTTACTCATACTATGTTTGTCGTGTTATAAATGCTGCTATCTTCACAGGAGCACGGGGATGCTGGGCAGCAGCATCAGGAAAGATATACTCGGATGCAGCAAGATTAACATTAATGTGTTGTTTCTTCTTCCTTCCAGGGATTTTTTGTTGCCATCATATACTGTTTTTGCAACGGAGAGGTGAGTCTTTCTTTCCCTTCTTTACTAGACTCATTCTAAATTTTGGTGCTTGGGTGGACACACATCAGTGCAAGCCCACTTATTCCAGAGAAGTAACCCTATCTTTCACTCCCTGAGTGATCTGTCAGTTCCTGTAGCAAGTCCACATGTTCCTTTTTTGATCATAGGAGACATCCAGGGCAATCTGACACAAATAAAGGAGCTACTGGAAGTAGCTACTGGAAAAGAGGTGAAAAAAAGTTTATCTTCCATTTTTCCCAGCCCAAGTGCTCCTAAGTGCTGCTAAATTTCTGATCTGTGGCAAGAAGAAAAGTGTAAGAATAGAGCAGCTGCCTATTCAAACAAACTCTTTTGTTTAAGTTTTTTTCACTTTTTACTTTCAAGAGTGACATGCTTTAGGTTTCAGACAACTCCCAAGCTGTCTGTTTACTTCTTTTGTCTCAGTGTAGCAAACTAAAAAAATAGACAGTTAGTACAAGAATATTGGGAAAGAGTAGAGCTACTTTCATGGCCCAGAATAAGCCTGGTTTGACCTAACTTTATAGATGCCCATTTTAAATGTAAATGTAATTACAGGTAAGTTGCTTAGGCCCTTAAACATAAACCCAGGATGAAATCCATGTCAATCTCATTTTAATTTTCTCTTCCCTAAATGTCTCCGGTGAAGTTTTCAAGAGGCATTTATCAGGATCTAACATGATTTTTCGCCCATTTTATCTGTGGATAGTCTTTACTTCTGATGACTCTCTGCATTTCTTTCCATCCACTCATCTTTTTTTCTTGTCTCTCCCTCCTTCCAGGTCCAAGCAGAAATAAAGAAGTCATGGAGCAGATGGACATTAGCACTTGACTTTAAAAGGAAAGCACGAAGTGGGAGTACAACCTACAGTTATGGACCAATGGTTTCCCACACCAGCATCACAAATGTAGCCACGAGAGGGGCACTTGCCCTCCACCTCAATACGAGACTTATACCAGGGACCCTCAATGGACACCGGAATTTGCCAGGTTATGTAAAAAATGGCTCAATTTCTGAAAACTCCATGCCTTCTTCTGGACCAGAGCAGTACAACAAAGATGAGGAGTACCTGAACGGCTCTGGGCTTTATGATGGAGACAGACCCACGGTACTTGTTGAAGAAGAAAGAGAGACAGTGATGTAAAAAGAGGAGGAGGAACAGTAGAAAAAGCAAAAAGCATGAAAAAGGTTCCTGGAGAGCATTTAGTGGGCTAAAGAATATCAGACCACGCATCGGATGCTAAGGGTTTCCATACAGTTTCTCCGTTCTGTGGAACAGGAGGTTAAGTTATATGGGAAAAAAAAAAAAAAAAAAGTGAGCCACCAATGTGGCCAGCTGTTGATCACATCCATAGACTCAGTGATCTAAGTCTCCCTGGTGTTAATGGAGGCAGGGCTATCCAGACCGGCGGGCCTTGCTTGCTACCTGCCGAACAGCAGAGATACTGAGAGTTTGCAAGGGAGGGCTGCACAGCAGCACACGGTCCTTTCACCCTTTGCAGACCAAGGAGGAGAAGAGTCTCACCCAGCAGAGCAAAAAGTCTAGCAGGGATGATGCAGTGCCATCTTCTCGAGAGGGTACAAGCCACCCTGGGCATCATGGTCACCGCTTCGGTTCAATTTGCTCTTTCCTTTTAAAGTCTGTCTGGTAGCACACTCAACCCTCAGGGGCTGTATCTGTCTGTTCATGCAGCCTCACACACATCGCAGGCAGCTCGGTAGGACCAATGACTTGGGGCATGTTCTTCCTTCGGGCAATGTCACTCGTTATCATAACTAGGCTCCTCTGGGGTGAGCAGGATTAACAGCGTGCAGCTGCTCTGTGCAGGCAGAGAGCTGACTTCACCTTCCCCTGACCAGAGCCCCACGAGCAAGCCAAAAACTAGTGCAATTTTAGGATGGAAAATGCGGTTATCATAGTGTGTGACATTTTCATTCTTCCAGGTTTCACAGCAGAAAGGGGCCCACCCTGTTTGCGGCAAAGTGAGTTGAGGCAAGGAGGGAAGTCAGCAGACCTTCAGCATGTGTGTGCATGGGTGTGTGTGTGGCTAAAATCAGGATCGCTAACTCAGCCCTCCTTTCTCGTGAGCACTCATGAAAAAAAAAAATACCTTCGCTCATTTAAAAAAAATCTTTAGATTGCTTTTCATTCTCCTCTCCAAATTTCCTGTTTCTCACTGGTCCAAACCCTCACAAAGAGAAAGATTTCTTTGGAAGTGTGCCTATTATACCCGAAAGCATGATCTGCCAGATGCATAGGCAGTTTCATGAGAACTGAAGGCCAAGTTGTTGAAAAAAAGCACAGGGATTGCTCATGGATGGTCACCTTCTGAACGTCTTTTTAGCTTTACTTTTCTCTAAGGTTTGATTGTCAAATTAGCCACACATGCACACATGTACACAGGGCCAGATTCTCAGCTGCTGTAAACATGTACTTTCAACCAAAGATGTTCATATGAGGAACCACTGTTGTGGTTCTCAGAAGGGATGAGCACAAGGAAATGCCTGTTTCCTATGGGAAGGAAAGACCAGGAATATTTTGTTTCCCTATATATCTGGCAGTTTTGGCAGAAGCGCCAAAACCTTTTTGGAAGAAGCGCCAGAAGGTCTTTTTCTGACACACATTGTGTTGAGTAGCATTATAGAGGTTTGGTCCTTTCGCCCAGCGCACTGCATTGAAGGCATTTCACACAAGCTGAGCATTTAGCGATGTGTCTCTGCCAGTCTCCAAGCATGAGTCAGAATTGCCCAGGGATGGGCAATTAGGAACAGTGACCAAACGTCCTACATGGACAGAGGAAGAACTCTGAGTGAGCCAGCCTGTATCCTCTCGTGAGCCCCTATCACAACACTGGTATTCCCTTGGTTCAGCTTAACAGCTCATGATGCTCTTTTTCTTTTCCTTTTTTCCTTTATTCTCAGCATCTGAAGCATTCTTGACCCCACCTGGCTGTTTTTAAATGCAATAGGAAAGAGGTTTTGTGCGAGTTTGCAGAAATCATTTAGGAGGTGGTTGGGGTACATGGGGAAAGCTGGACTCTGTCCTGATTCAATAAAGATGGGTGGTGGGTACACATCCTGCGCTCCTGAGATGCACTCAGTCACAGGAACTAGCTTTGCCATCTTCTAAGGACAAATTAAGGCCGAACTTCCCCCAAATTCTGTAGGAGGCGAAGAGCATTGGGATCCATTTCTGAGTTCTGGATTGAGACCTGGGAGGGGAAGTGGTGGCTGAGAGGCAGACTTCTGTCCAGCTCCTCTTCATCTATTGCAGTCTTTACTTTATTGCACCCAAAGCAGTCTTTATAAACCATAAATTATTTGTGATGTTTGTTTCCTTGTTACACGTTGTTAGCATTAGTCACTACCCATCTTAATCATTTACCAAAACATGGCAGCTATTGAGACATCCAGATTTCAAAGAACAATATTTTTCCATGCTCTCACTGTTGTTGTTGCTGTTATTATGAATAATAATTACAATAATAACAACAGTGCTATAGGGAAGTTAAGTAATCTCACAAGAGAAATCAGCTCAAGAGAAAGTTTGGCATGGAGAGCAAGCCAACTCTGCAGAAATCTGGGTCAGCCTTCTGCTTGCCTTTTCTTCTCAGATCCTGGCATGGCCCCTGAGGGAATCAAAGGAATTATTACCAGCTGATAATCAGAGCATGTACAGCTGCGTTATTTACCATCTTATGCAGCTAAACAGGCAGTGAGAGAGAAGCACGTTAAATATACTGGCTCCAGCATCCCACACTTTAAGAAGTACCTCGTGCTTAGATCCTGCAAGGAGATGCCTCCTGACTTTATCTTTCAAAGAGATTTCTTAGTATCATTTCCCTGCTGTCTAAAGCCAAAAAAAAAAAAAATCAAAAAAAAAAAAAACCCCACCCACCAGTGACTCACTATTTACTTCTGTTTGTTACAGAGAGCTCAAGATTAATAATATGTTTGAAAAATCACTTAGTGAGGCTCAAGGAATTATCAAGAGCCGTAAAGTTATTTATAAATAAATACAACAGCCCTCATAAATTGAATTGCATTCATCACTGGATTGCATAGACTAAATACCTAAAAATTGTTCTGATGGTTAAATGTAGCTAAACTTTACATGCACAAGGGAGGTACGGGGGAAGAAATCTTTTCTGGTACATTTCAATTACAAACCATACGTAGTAGGTTATTTCTTTTAGTGTTCAGATGTATGAACTACATTGCATGTAAAAATTAGGAACATGCCAGTAACAAAAACTGGACAGACTGGGAACAGGACAGATCAGATAGGATCCAGGGGGACTTTCAGACTAAGTCCTGTTTGATTTATCAGTGTAGACATATCACTGAGGGCTTCAGAAAACACAAAAATGACAAGGTGAGGATGAATTCATCTGTGATTCACCTGGTGACCGTTGCAAACCTTGCAGGTGGGACAGCTCTCTTTAGTGCCAGTTGTCCTGATTCAGGTCCAAGATGGAACAAAGGAGTAGAGAGAGGAGGTGGCTTTGGGATTGGAGTGCAAAAGCACATGATCAGAGAGGCAATCTCAAACTCACTTCAAGAAGGAGGTAAAGGACTAAAGGAGTTGGTTGTCTGTATTTATCAAATTGTCCCTCCTCCATGGTGTCTGTCAGCTTTGTGTCCCTTTTCTCCACCACCAAACTGCAAAACATCTGGAGACACTCAGAAGTCCTACAGACCCTCCTACCATTCTCTCTACTTCTCACCTGAGAAGGAGTCTCCTCTCCTGTTCCAATGAGATGTCGAGGTTGCGGGGGGCATTTTACTCTCTGCAGGTTCATCTCAAGGGCTTCTTGCCCTGTACCCAACCGAGCACCCTTTCTAATCCCATCTGCAACAACACAGTCAACTTATCCCCATGAGCCTTTCCCCTTTTTTTATCTCTTTTCTGGATAGACACGGAGCTGTCAATGTTCCTCAGCCTTGTGCTTCTTAAGGATTGCTTCTGGCAGCCTTCTTGGCTCTGCTTTGCATGAATGTGTGCAGATGAGGGTTTTTACAACTCCTGTAGATGGCTTTGGTTAGATGAGACTGGGTCTTTTCTCATTTCTTATTCCATGCCTCAACTTTTTTCTTCTCGTCTGGAAACAAATTAAAGCCAAATCAGCTGACCAAATTCCCCCAAAATAAATTCTACAGCCAGGGATTGCTTTAAGTTGTTTGTTTAATAGACAATTGGCTGAAAGATGTAGAACATCTACATTGCTGGAAGGAATTTTGCACAAACTCTGAAAATAATTGTGAAGATCTCCAATTTTTTATTGCTGTTTATTATTTTGACCAGCCTAACAACTGGCTTAAAAGGTTTCAAATTTCAGAATATGATGTTTCAAAATGTAAAGAAACCCCAGTTATAAGTTCAATTTTCTTGCCTTTTCACTGGTTGATTTTTATGCACAATTTCTGCCTAGAACTCATTGCAAGCTTCAAGTAGGGTTACTGAGGATGGGAATTATCACTATACCCCTTAACTCAGCTGAGTCCCTCTGGCCAATGGCTTTTTCACCTGAGCTGACGAGCAATTTGTGCCTTGTCATGAAAAGGTTTGTTGCAGTAATATAAATTGTGAGGTGTAGGCTTGCTTTGCCCTGGATTCTGCAGTTTTCTGACGGTCTCAGTTCTCGGCCCATCTTTGATGATGGAGCAGGAGAGAGTTTTCTTCAGAAAGCAGGCTGAGTATCTGAGTTTCAGAATCAGGGAGCCAAAGGAAGAAGATTCCCAAGCCTTTGAGACCACGCAAAACTCATCTGTTTGGTTAATATTCCCTCCTAATGCATGTCAACACCCTCTCTGGCTTGATCTGCATTTCACGGGAGAAATTGTGTAGCACCCAAGGCATGTCTAGGAGAAGACACTTTCCTGAGCAAGCTTCATGCTGGAAGAGATTTGCTGATTGATTTTTTTTACTGCTATTTCTGATGGTTTGCTATATACTTCAAAGTAAGTAGAGGACATATATGATATCCTTGGCAGCTACAGACCTCTTCAAACATTCGGTGCAAATCTCTAGACAGAGTAGATTTTATATCCCATTCCTCTAGGGTATTTTGAAATGAGAATATTAAATTGTAAAGGAAATGAGTTTGCGAAAGACCCTATAAATAAATTTACATCATGTTAGGCCAGGGCCGACTGGATTTGCCTGGAAAACATGATGGTTCATAAATTGTATAAATAAAAGGAAGAGCATCCATCTCTGCAGACATTCACTCCAAGGCAGTTTTCCTGTTTCTGCCCATAGACTTGATATGTTGAACCTACTGGACAGCACAGACTGTTGGCCAAAAATAATGTCCTGTGGTTTGAAGTAGCAAACCACCTGTATTGAAGTTATTGTTGTTATTCTGTTTCACTCAAGCTGTTTATTTTGGCCTCCCATAAAATGAAAACTCAAACTTAGCTCTTAGCAGAATTTGCAGTAGCAAAAGAAAACTACTGTGGAAGCTACTTTCCTCCTTGTGATAGAAAAAAGGTATCTTATAATCAGGGTGCTTCTTTATTCAGTGCTGACAGGTATCTTCACTGAGGGTCTCTTTGTTCTTGAGATTTAAGAGCAGTGAATTCCTGCTGAGTTTCCAGCAGTCTCAGCCCATATTTTTGCAATGCTGATAGACTCTCCTGAGCATCTAGCTTACCTGTAGCACCAGGCTGCATGACAGCCCTGAAGAACAGAGGACAAGATAGGAGCAGAAACCATTTGAGATCTTTGAGGTTTCTGTCCCCTATGGTTAGAAGCTCAGAATAAGGACCTGCACCAGCAGGGTGGACACAAATACACACACACACACACCTGTCCCACACTGCAGATGGCTGAAGTACCTTCTCTACACTTGCCTTTTTCTTTTTCCCCAAATCGGCTCCACTAAACAACCTCAAAAAATCTATCTAAAGGATCTGTTAGTAGAAGCCACTCTCAACTCCTCAATGCCAAGGCAATCCAGAGCAGGAGGAAGGGAATATAATATCCTCAGATTCCAGTCACATCATACCCATCATGCTGGCTTCAGAGCTGGTAGAGACTTGTCCAAACTGTCTTGAGCTTTGGTGTACCTGCAAGGAAAGGGCATAGAGAATAAGGAAAGGACTTGTTGCCTTTAAGACATATTTACAATAGATTATAAGCAATCAATCAGTAATTTTAAGTTATTCTTTGTTTATTTCATCAGGTTCTGGTGAGCACTCTGATGTTTTCTGCCTACTGTCTGGCTTTCTGATGTCTCTGAAGTGGAAGGATTTCTCTATGATGCACGGAAGAGATATAATAAGCAGATGGAATTATTCAAAGCTGCTCTCTAGGGCAGGACAGTTAGAAACAGACCCGATGCTGATTTTATATTCATTGGCAGAAGGCAAGAGCCACTGAAGTTAATCAAATTAACTAGGTCTAATGTCAGGGCAAAACAAATATGAATCTTCAGGATTCATGTACAATTTGCATAATGGAATTAAAATAAATCTTCTTACTCTAGGTACAGAAATGCTCTGCAGAGATTTACAGACTAGGTTTGCTGTTTGGGATTAAATAGAAGGACACCCAAGGCATCATCCATCACATAAAATAATCCTATTTTAGGTCTCTCACCCTGTTTTCCCCGCTGCCCTACACTGTAGCCACTAAACCATACTCAGCTGTATCGATTAGTAGGGATTTTTCTTAGCCTTGTTTTTCCGCTGTCCTGTTTGCATGTGAATTAAAATTATCCAAGTTTTCATGCCAGCTTCCAGGTTTGAGCAAGCCCCACAATTTGCAAAGTTCAAGATAATATCTCAACATTTTGCCAGGCATTTGGGAGGCAGGTGGGAAGAAACATGTGAGAAGCTAATGGGAGCCACAGGGGAGCATTAAAATAAAAATCAAACAAGGTTCCTGTGAAACCTTTCCCACAGACCAGAGGAAGTTTTGCAAATCTTGGCACAGCGCTTCAGCTTCAAACTGAACTTGCTCATGTTTTGTCTCATAGAAGAGCATGAGTCATTCGGGATGACCTGCAAAGCTCAAGCAATGACTTTCTGTTGGTTTCAGAGGTACTTGGGATTAGAGCTGGTACACACACCGCTCTTAAATAGCCTGTTCCCAGAGCAAGGGCTGCAAACTTCAACAGCCAAAGCCCAATGTTGTGATCTGCTGAAGGATTTTCCGTGTGCTTCTCTAGGCTGACACCCCAGTGCTGCCCCAGGGCACAACTGTCCCTTGAATTGCATTCCTATCTATGGTGTGTGGTAGCTATGATGTGCACCCATCTGGAGTGTCTCCTGCTTGGACGAGCTTTTGATATCATTTGCCGATGATGGGCAGTGATGTTGCTTGGTAAAAGAGTCAGAAGGCAGTTGTTTGCAAGAACAGAGTGCAAAGGCTCTGTCTGAACTCAGAATAGATTTGCAATACTCCAAGTAGGGAGGGCAGGACTGGAAGTCAGCTCTGGGTCTGGCCATGAGCACAAAGAGCAGGAACTAAAGAAAAAGTTAAGGAATAGCTGCCCCAGACGAACATTAGTAATTAGAGAGTCTTACCACCTGGATACTTTTCAGGCAGGCCTCCCTGTCCGGCACAGATCTGGAAGAGGTGAACTCTTGTGCATAGTTATGCTATTTTCTAAATATGGGATGTCTTGAAAATGCAAACGAGAGTTTTAGCAAAGTCTGTACAACTTTGTCTTCTTCTTCTTCTTCTTCTTCTTCTTCTTCTTCTTCTTCTTCTTCTTCTTCTTCTTCTTCTTCTTCTTCTTCTTCATCATCATCATCATCATCATCATCATCATCATCATCATCCACATTGGCATTTTTCTCCCTTCCTTTTCTTGACAGATTAATAAAAGGGGCACATTATAACAACCTCAGCATGAGAACCTGGGATTCAGATACTTTTTTCTTGGTTTCCACAGAGCAACTTCTCCTGGCTGTTTTCCTGGCATATGAACTGAGGGATTCAATGGCATTTCATTATCTTCCTGTGACCGAGGATTAATTGGTCTGGGCTAGTGGCGGGGAGTACAAAAACACAGATGTGCAGGCATCAAGTTTGGAGTGAAATCCTGACCCCATGAAAATTGACACCAAAATGTTTGTTGATTTCCATGAAGTGGCATTCACCATAATTGTTGAAAAAAAAAGCATAATGGTCCTCCCTCTATTCCAGACACCTTATTTGCCACCTGTATTTTCCAGGTTGGCTTTTTGCTTTCGAAAAAAATAGCACTAACAGGAGCAGGAAGTAGAGACAAAACGGGAGAAAATAGTCTGAATGGCAGTAACTCTGGTCTTGAATGGTCTGAATTACTTCACAGGTGACAAAGTTCTGGCTTTCATATTGGGGTCTCTTGAAGAGATGGCGATTTAGGACATGAAATATATTTAGATAGGAAAAGACATGGGATTAAGATGTTTGGGATGGATGGAATTGGTTATGGTCCACTGACTTTCCAAATTCCTGGGCCTACCTCTTCCAAAATAGAGCTATAATGTCTGTGTGGAAGGCTGCTTAAAAGAAAAGCTTAAATGAAGGATATTCTCTAAACAGTGCAAACATTAGGTGCCTAATGCAGAAAGGGAAAATAATGACTTCACTGGGGAAGCAGCAGCTATTTAAACCAGAGCATTACAGCAGGCATGAACCCTTTTAAGTATGGAGCCGGATGTTTCCTATCAGGCTATGCTTTGACTTTTTTTTTGTTTCTCCATCTAAATGAATCACTCTGAGGGCTGCAGGAGAGGACAAGCAAGAGGTAACTTGCTCTCACAGGTAAAATGCATCCAAGGACAGGTTTGCTGACGTAGAGCTTATTTGTTTGGTGGCAGGAGAGGCAAAACCAAATACCGTAATCCTAAACTGTCTCCTCAGACCAGCCACATGGTGGGAGACACCACGTCTACCTCCTGCCATTTTCCTGAGCTGGGGACATGCATGAAGAGACAGGCTGGCTGTTAAAACTAAAACTCATTGCTTCTTCTCAGCAGCTTAAGGGTAATCGAGCCATGTTGGTCACCATAAGTCAAGAAGCCTGGGCACTAGAGGAAACACTGCGCCATCCTCAATGGTCTGCTGGGCTGTGTCCATACTGCTTTTGGGTTATTGAATCCTTTTCTTCTATTTTGCGCAGAAGGAAAGGAGCTGGGGTGTGTGTTCTCCCTCCCACATGAGTGGTTTTAAGACCTTGTTTCATTTCAGAAGAGGGACAAAAATGAAAAACTAAAGGACAAAACTGTGATTTCTTTCTATGTGTTACGGGGACATTGCCTTGTGTGTGTCGTCAAGCAGGCTTTTGGTTTACATTCCTCCACTTCTGCTTTCTGTATGGACCAAAGTAATGAGCTGAAAACGACAAACCACGAGTGTGTGTAAAAAGGGAATTAAAATAAAAAGAAACCTTTATTGATTCTAACAAACTGGCAAATACTTATTTTGTGTCATTCCCTGCCTCAGTGCATACAGACACCTTCAGGGGCACTGTTAGATGGACATGGGATACGTATTCGTATGGGTCCATGAGGAAGGGGCTTCATAAGATCCTCCCTCACCAGCAAGCATACAGAAACATGGCTGTGAATCATACTGCTAGCACATCTCAAGAAGCCCTGAGGGAAACATTACACAAGATGGCTTAAATAACACACTTAATGTTGTAGTTGTCAGGAGAGATAGGAACAAAAACAGTTACTTCACATCTCTACCTCCTTCTGGATGGCAGCTTCCAGAGACATGCTGGACACTGCTGGAAAATAGTTTCGTTCCAAATACTTCCGAAGAATTGAGCTGATTTAGAGCAGCTGAAGTTTAAGGCCATTGCTCCAGGAGCCAGTGATGGGACAATGACATTTATTATGGTGAAACACTATACTTTGCCCAGGAGGAAAAAATGGGCAAAAAACATGTTGCATATATCATTTGAGTTGCCTATCACGACCCCAGCAGCAGTTTCACTCCAGTAATAACTCCAGAAAAACACTGTGCTGCTCATGAAAGCATGCCGAAGCTCCCAGCCTGCCTAAACAGCCAGGAACTGCTGAGGGAAATAAGGAGTAACCTCCTTCTGCTTTTTTCAGATGGATAAACATTGGCCTGATTCTAGAAAGTCCCAACAGGAAGGAGTGGGGGCAAGGCAGTTGCACAGACACTTGTTCCAGATGGAGATCCATGGGTTTTGGCTGTGCATGAGATGGGTTACTGTACACATTGAGGGTCTTGATCCCACTTGATAGCATCCAGGAGAAAGAAATCAAGGGCAGTCAACTTCATCCCACTTGCTCTCCCACTTACAAATAAGTAGAACTAAACTGTCAGCTCATCTCTCATTACATCTGAACTCTGGAGCTCTCCAGAGATAGGTATAGATAGGGCCAAGTATAGCCCAAATATTTGTTTCCAACCAAGATTTCATTCACCTGAATGGACAGGAGCAAGGCTGAGCTCACTGCAGCCAATCCACCTCCAGATGCCCTGGCATCATTTTTTCCCAAGCACAGCACAGAGGTTTTGAGCCCCAATATCAACAGGTAAATGACCAGATAAAATTGCTTGAGTATTGAAGTTCAGTAAGTCTAAACCTGTCCCTCTCACATTAAAATTTATTTTTTCCAATTTCATTTGCAATAATTTTCATTGGATTAAAAGGATGCATGACACATGCACTACTTATCCCTGCCCTAACATGTCAAGCAGAATGCAACAGATAATGGCAGAAAATAATAATAATATTAATAATGCTGTTGGAAAAGACAAAAATGGACAAACCACCCTTTCTTCTCCAGTCCATGGCCTTGTGCCCCAAGAGGGTTGCCCCCTTTGCTGTGTTGTTCTCCTAATGCCGCTGTGGTGGCTATTTTGAAGGATGCTCTCATGTCACCTGCTACTTGCACAGTATCCATGTCGCAGGGGGCACCTCATTCCACTCAGAGCTATGCGATGCCGTCACTGAGGGCGGCACATACAATGCAGGGTGGCTTCCTGGATCACTGCCCTCACAGGGCCCAAGGTCTTTAGCCGGGCATGAGCAAATGTCACTCTTCACAAGTGTGAAATTTAATCACTGTAAACTCTGACTCGAGGGGACCTTCACTGAATGTCATGCCCTCTAGTTCAATACTCTCAAGCTCTCTTTGGCCCTCAGACCATTTCTCCTCTTGCTTTCCCTGTCTCCAAAATATATATATATAAGATATATATATGTATGTATGTATGTATTCCAAAATTAAATGCTTTAGCAAATTCCACACCTAAGTTCTCAATTTTTGTTATATATGAAATTGCCTTACTATGTTATGCTAAAATTAACGGTGGGTCTTTCCTTCTGCAGACTACCTCCAGTCAGGCTCTTCTATCCACTGCAGAAAATAATGTGTGCATTAAACTGACACCACCTGCCCGTATCATATGCCAGTGGGTCCATGTCCCATCTTGATCATATACAGGGTATCTTCATAGGCAGAATAATTTTTCAATGAAACAGAAAACCAACAAAGTTGGAAGCTTTCCCACAAGGGAGGACTGGTGCTGGGAAGAGCTGAGGGACTAGAGGCGACCCTGGATGCAATCCGCCTTGAGGGGCCTGAGCCAAAAACGTCACCTGTTCCTAGTGAGCACCTAACCATGTCCCTAGCTTGAATATCTTCTGTTTTCAGGGAGAGCTTGTAGGGCTAAAACAGTTTTTTCTCTGCCCACCTTGGGGTGGTCACCAAATGTGTCCAAGAATGAGAGAACCATCACTGTTGAAATAGTTTTTCCCCTTCAACTATTTTCTTTACTTTGAGCCAATGGTTAGATCTGCCTGGGCAGATTAGACCTCAAATGCCCTTTGATGTCATCTAGGTGAACCTTGGAAAGGAGACAGAGTTACTGAGTCAAGGAGAGCTAGACAAGAGAGATCTAGACGGACATAAAAACATGCCCCTTTTTTTCCCATGAGAAGCAGAAGTCTCAGTTCGCAGCTGGCTGAGCAATTGGCAGTTCCAAATCACTTCAGTCCTCTCTCAAAGAACAAAAACTGCAGAGAATTTTCCATTTCTCGGCACTACCCTGAATGCCACAAAGATTAACAAGAAATATTAGCTCTGCTGAAGTACCTTCATCTGCTCAAGGAAACAGAGGATATATAAGTAGCCAAACTTTGAGCAAGAAAAAGAAATTAAACCCAAAATATGTCTGTTTGGAAGAAATACCCTTTTGGAAAGGAGGAAGGATTAATATCTGCCAAAGTGCAAACAGATGTTTTTTATATGCACTGCTATATAAATTTTCTGTAGGAGGAATACTGGATGCAACAATGGTGGGTGATTTATTTGAAGCAGCAGGTGCATTGCAAGCTGTGTTTCAGGCTGTGTTCTGTGTGGCTGTGTATGTGGGCGAGGGGGTTCATCGAGTGGTAAAATGTGGCCACCTATGCAGTTGGATGTAGCCAGTGCTCTGAATCAATCAGGCTACAAAGTGATCATATTTGGAGCAAACATATTTGTCCCATTGTTGGAATTTCTCCTGTAGTTCTTGTTGAATGTGCTTTATGGACTGGTCAGGAGAGAATAAAGTAGTAAAATCATCATAAAGCAGGAGCCTGAAACTCAGATTTTTAAAGGCTGCTCATTCCTATTTGATGCACAATTCCTTCTATTTTCAGAAGGAATTAAATAGAAATTTCCTTTCAACTTTAAATTTCAAACTTGATTTTATAAGGTGTTGATCCATTTCCAAGTTCCTCTCAATGATGCTTTGGCCCTTCACCTCTCCTGGAGAAATAACCAATCCTCGAAGGACATATCTCATCAGAAGCTGAAGAAACCTGCCCTCATGCTAAGAGTAAGCTATTTAGAGGAGCCATGGCGTCATTCTGGAGACAAAGCCAATCTCTTGAGTAACGGTAACAACCTGGGGCGTTGTGCTGGAGGGTTCATCTGGAGCAAGAGATCTCTTGCCAGCAAGCGGCCAGGAATTAGGCTATAGCTGGGAAATACTACCCCATAGTAGGAATTCTTTTTTACTCCTGACACCGCTAGACCCGATAAAATCAAGCCAATCTTGTGGCGTCATTGCTACACCTTGACATTATAGTCTAGACCCAAGCGATTGGCAGTCAATATTGGTGAGTTGCACAAGGCCCTTGGGTTCACTAAATAGGAAGGTGAAATGATGCTGAAAATGCACAAAATGTTGGCCTTCCCAATAGAAAGATGGGAGCCACATCTCAATGAGAGAGGCATCACTATCCAAATGCCAGTCCTAATGGCTCTTCCTGAAGGCTTTAGTCCTGTCTGTCAGTAAATAATCAAAGATTTGCTAAGAGTTAATTCAGAAGAAGATATTTGCAGAGAAAGTGCAGAAGGAATCTGAGAGGGCACCAAGAAAGACTTAGGTCACTTGCAAAATAAAATCTCTGGTTGGCAGACTCGCAGACTCTGATCAGAGGAGCAGGAGAAAGCATGCGCATGCAGAGGAACTAAGTGAATAAATAACCAGGATGAGTCTGTTAGAACAAGGAATTGCCTTTTGGTGAACATGAGCTCCAAAAATGTCAAGTGTCATTTGTTAACTTATGCCTAAGACTGAGGAACATCTTGTTTAAATCACACACAACAGCAAGGCCAGACCCTGCATGCAAGTAAATCAGCATAATGCCTCTGAGCTTAAAGGGACAACGCTGATTTACACAAGTATGTCACATCTTCAATTGGTAGTGAGGCACTTAGGCCGCCAGCCAGGATATGGTTCAAAAAAAGGAGGAGGAAGATTTACTAGGACCACAAGCTGTAAAAGGTCTGTGGCATGAAGCAAGGGTCCTTCCTGGTGCATGTCATCATTGCAAAAAAAAGGCTAAGTGGAGCTTTCTGAAACATTTTCACTTGTCTTTGCAATGGTCAGCATATCACCAGCTCCCTAACAACCTCTGGGGGTTTTGCCACAATTTTGCACTACAGAGCAGGTGCCTTCCTGCCCCAAAACCCTTCTGCTGCGCCAAAGTTGCAATGGGGCAGATTTACCTGGAGGCCAAGCAAGCTAAAACACTCCACAAGAAACACCAGATAGCTGAAGCTCACAGATCCACAAGAAGCACCAGGGAGTTTCATAGACCTCAGCAGGGTTTTCCCTCCCATTCGTCACTCCTTGCTTCTTCTGGATACACCTATCAGAGGTCCTATGGCAGCAAGGTAAAGCAGCACATTAGCCTTTGCTTTATTAAAACAACAGCTGGTGTTTCATTTATTTCATTCAATTATTATTATTTTTTTAATTCTGACTTCTTACACTGTGCCATACCTGGATACTGGTGCAACCTGCGCTTCCCTGATCTATACGTTCTTGCAAAATGTCTCTTTCCCAAATGGAGGGTGTTGCTGTTTCTGGTGTCACTCTGTGATAACCAACACAAAAGCAGTAATGATTGTTGCAAATTGTGCCTTGGAAGTGCAAAAACCTGGAAAAGGGAACACTGTTCTCTAGTGACACAGGGATAGAGGGTGTAGAGTATGTCCAAGGCTGCTGCAGGTGTAAATTCACTCACGAACTCACCAAATGTTATTCAAAAATTTAAAGCTTTCCTGTGCTCCTGATAACTACTTTGAATTGACAGGCCAGAATCAAGTCTGTAAAACATGATCCCATTATTTTCCTTTTGGGAGGACGGGAATAAAAATATCGTATTATATTATATTTGACTTCAGGCTAGAATTGGGCCATGTTTAGATTCTCTCCACAGCCGTGAGGACTGGAAATTTAATTTTGGTTTTGAAAGCAAGCTGGCTTCTCTGGTAACCGCAGGATTTCAGGAGCAGAGTCCTGAGAGGAAAAAGCCAGCTTTTTCCTGTGATAACCTTACAAGAACTGGCAATGTGCTCTGATGGAGACTGTGAGTTATTTTGGGGGAGTTCCTAGAAAGAAAAGAAGTTAAAGAAAAGAGACACATGTCTAGTCCAGAGGGACTGAACCAATGAAATATGATTATTCTTGTTTATTATTGCACTAATTCTTTTGGTAGATTTCTATCTGCCAGCCTGGTGCACAGAACCCTAATCTGCATGGTTAGGAAAATGCATGTCTTGCATTCTGAATCATTTCCCTAGACTAAGATATCTGGGACTTTTATAAGTGGAGTTTAAAGTTTCTGCAAAGAAAAAAAGTAGTTAAACGTCTGAAATGCTTCAAAAGGTTTACTGAAAATATACTTTTCCCTCAGTCCCTCGTCCAATTACAGAGATAGTCAGAGGTTTTGCCTTCTCTTGTATTTAGTTTAGAGAGTCCTACATTGCTCTTGTACATCCCCACTGATGTCTTCCCATATATTGGTATAGGTTTGGGGAGAAGATGATTTTATAAATCTTCACCTGCAACGGAAATCTTCATGATTTTCAGTCTAAAAGTAGAAATTGCTCATTCTCTATATCTTTCTAGGCCTTGCACACTGAATATGTCCATACTGTTGGATTGTGAGCCTTTCACAACACAGTGACATAGGAGTGCACAGTAGCCCCCACCACTCTAACCCAAACTAGAAATGACAATGCACTCTAAGAAACCAGACAACCAGGACAATGGGATCTCGGGATACACAGTGACAAGTCTGGGAAAAACCTGCATGTCTTTAAGTTAGCCACGTTCCTGCAAAACTGCAGAATAATTTAAATAGGAAAGCAGCTGTGGAAGTGATCTTGTTCAAATTAGTTGTCTCTAAGCAGGGCCACTTTTAATATCAGATCCAATCTTTGATGCTTCTCATAGCCATGTCCTGTCAAATTTTGAATATTCCAAGAATGAAGATTCCATAGGCCCTCTGAAACCATATTTCTTTGTCTGATGACTCCGATTTGTTGGGGATTTTTTTTTTTCCTAATTGTAATAAGAAATTTCCCTGGTTGCAGCTTTAAAATTTTTCTTATTAAAACTCTTATCAAGTCTGATCTGCATAATGGCCATTGTTATTATTATTTAATAGCTCCTTTCCATCTTCTGCATCACTGTGAAGACACAAGAAGTGTAGTCTGACACAGATGAAGAGAGGAAAGGATCACAGAGGAGGAATTATTTGAGGAAGGTTCAGGTGGAATACAAACTCTGCATCAGAGGGCAGAGAAAGCACCTCTGCCTTGTAATCAGAAAGACATGCCACCCAAAGTGAGTCCTTCAAGGTTCATCCTTGGGCTTGTCCTTACTCCAGGTGTTGGGCTTTACCTCTGAGAGCCACTGGGCTCTGGTAGTGCACAAGCTCAAGTCCTTGAAGGATCCTGCTGGACTTCTATGGATTTTCCTCTTCATGAGAAGTCAGATCGGAGGACACTCAATGCCTCGGTTTATGAAGGGGCAAATGAGAATTATGAACACTCACGTAGTCATTTGCTTCTACTCTTGACACACAGTGCCTTTACAAAAGTCAGCCTCATTCATCATCAAGCATCATGTCTCTAGTTCCATACAAGCAAATACAAATGCAGCAAATGCAACCTCAGCCAACCAGCCAACCTCACAGTTTTAACAATTTTAGGTCAGCCAGGTTTACTGAGCAGTACACCTTGGGTCAGGCAACTTCTCTTCATAGGCATGTTTTCCAGGCAACACCCCTCACTTCGTTTGACTCAAACCACCCTAACCCACTCTTGTGGGTTCCTGAATGAACAAATTTCCTTCTTGCAGGATATTATAGCTCGTGCTCATATCTGTACTATCTCCACAATCACAGAATCTTATCTAGGTTATGCTCTAATCGATTGTTTGGCTGCTGCTAAGTCTGGTGTTTAGACACCTTCTGCCAAATGCTATTATTTCTCTCTTTTCACAGAAGATATTTTGCCCATAATTCTATGTAGGATGAGTTTCTAAAATTGCCCCTCATGATAATAAAACAGTGTTGTCACTCCAGATATATGGTGCAGACCTTTGAAAAATCATCCTCCTCTTTCCACACTGCCTTTGAGCGTCTGAAGGAAGAGCTGACTGTGCTGACAGACACATTACCACTCCAGAGAATTGTGTTAATCATTGCTGAGAAGAATGGGGTGGATGGCCCCTCTCTGAGCTACTGCTGCAAGCCCTCTGCAAATGCTGGCATGGAATTGGGTGAATATTGTGAGCTTTGGTTCTGTGACCAAGAGGAAAACTGAGGAAAAAGAGGAGTTATTTAGTTCTGGAGTTATTTAGTTCTGTTGCTGATGCCTACACCTTGCACTTAAGGTCATTCTATAATAGAGAAACCCTCTTCTAAAAGGCCGAAAAGTTCTATTTTTGAATACTAAAAGTACACAGCAGCTTGCCTTCAATCCGCATGTTATGTCTCTGTGACTAAAAACATATTTATTCAGGCATGCATTTTTTTTCCCCCCATTTGGGGTGTTTGATACAGCTAGAAGGCTGTGCCACAACACGCCTGAGCATTATGGCCATAGCATGAAACTGCAGGTGTTTTTTGACTTGTAATATGGCATGAGCTTATGTGGGCATGCAGTGCTTGCTGTACTAGATGATGTCAAGCCTGCTGCTGTCAGATGGCACTTTCCAAGATATGCAACACATCCTCAAGGCCATATCCATCACTTTGTTTCATCTCCAACACATTTCCAACAGGTTCTCCCACCACAGCATTGGCTGCCACAGAGCTCCAAGCTGAGAAGAAGAGGATGAAGGCCACCTGCATAGTCCTTGACATCACTGGGGCCAAAGGAGAAATGAAAGGGCAGCTCCTGCTGGAAACTCTTTGTAGGCCCACATGGGCTACAGGTAGGGTGTTTGATATCTGAGGGAGTCGTCTCCACTTCATTCCTCTGGCATGAATGGATTAGCGTGAAGTATCCACGAAAAAAAAACAGTCTTGTTCCTGTTGAGACCAGGCTAAATCCTCCCTAAGCACTAGTGGAAAATCTGTCAATATTTTTCCTTTGCCAAATTCAGTACTTCCAGTAGAAAGCAAAATAGCAGCTAGTGGCATTTTCCTGTACTCCGTCTCAAGTGCAAACTGACTCAAGCCTTTATCAACATGGATACTGGAGCCTAAAGTGACTCAGACATTGACGTGGAGGTATCAACCTTAGGGTGAGCTGAATCACTCTCCAGGATTCACCAAATCCATTGAGTAGGTCATAACCATCTACAGTGGGAGTTTAGATACCCAGCACACATTGAGACACCTATGCACAGACACCAACATCTCAGTGTCTTGCAACTGTAAGCAGCCTCAAATGAGAGCGTTTAATTAGCTTGGGTATATCTGACAAGCTCAAGCTTTCCACCAAGCACCAGTGCTGGGGTATGAGGTTTCCTCTCTCCAATCTCTGATCACCACCTGCTCCTGCCTGCTTAAAGCCAATAATGGAATATAACCCCATGAGAGCAGAGCAAGAGAGAGTTCTTTCACAATAGTCATTTTAGGAAGAGATCATCCACCACTGGTCTTCCTTACTGTGATTTTCCACCAGTTCTCAGGGAGTTACTCTTGACTGAACAAGGGGTAACAGAGATACTCACTGATGATCAAGTCTGTCATTATGAGTATCACCCTAAGCCTCTGTTCGTCTTCCACAAGACTTAAGTTATGCAACCTCACATATCCCCATGCAATAACCCTCACTGCATAATCCAAAAGATGCCATAAAAGGAACACATCTGTTCTTTCTTCTTTCTGTCCCTGAACATCTACTGGAAGAGTGAATTCCTTCAGAAAAGCTTCATTTCTGGGTGCGGTTCACAGACTTTGGAGAAGAGCATACAGTCTGGAGAGCATAGTCACAAATATATGATGCTATTAGATGGAAAGGTGAATCCTGTCAAGCTGGTACGTCTCACCCCACAATCCTCAGCCATTTTATATCACATTAAGAAAAAGTGCTTCTTGTGAACAATCTAATGGGCTTTACTATTCCAGCACAGAAGAACTGTGCACAGAAGATACATTGTACAATACCGAGAAGAAAAACAGTAATGGTAAGAGGCCCATACACAAGTTTGGAGTGTCTGAATTGCCCTCCTGGTTCTGCCATAGACCTTGCAGGTGATCTTCACCTCTTGTTCCTCAGTTCTTCATTGATAGAACAAGGCTCCTGGATAGGTAGGCATGGTGGAGGCACTCCCTGATGCAAGAACTGCCTCCAGCTTTTTTCTCAAGCACTTTGCACTAGTGATTCCCAACTCTGCTAAATGTTGAGATGCGAAGTAAAATAGAAATGGACAGCCCTCATATATTACAAAAGACAACAAAGTCAACCTTCCTTTCAAGCTCTTTCTCAATATTCTTTACAGAGGGATGAATTTAATTTATGCCCAAAGGATGAGCTCTCTCTAGTGTGATCCAAAGCTACAACCACAGGGATGATTGCCAAGGCAACCGCATCCATGCCAAGGCAACTGGGTCATTCAGTGATTCCTTTCACAGCCTGCCTGTAGTTAAGTCTACATGAAGACTGAATGCTGTGAGGTGTGCAGCATTTCAGACCAATTCCATTTTTTATTATACCACTAACTGACTGAAGATGCCAGGTTCGGGCAACAGAATTCAATGAGTCTTGGTGTGAAGGTAAAAAAAAAAATAATAGCTTTACTGAATGCATACAGATGCAGATTGGTTTTAAAGGTTAATGAAAATAAGATCCCAGCCCTTCCATGTTTTGCTAAATGGAAGGTACGTCCTCAAAGGTTCCAAAATCCCAGGCAAAATCCAAGATGCAAAAAGCTATAAACTGCAAGCCCCGCTAGTGCACAAGAAAAAAAAATCAGAAAGTGAATATTATCTTTTCTTTCCAGTCTCTAAAGAGACCTCAGCCAGTGCACTTACTTAGTCTAAATCCAGGTTGATTCCTAACAGAGGTTTGATTTTTAATGAGGTCATATAGCACTATAAATAAATGAAAAACTTTTTTTTGTTATTATTTCCTTTATTATTATTGCTCTAGGAATGACATCAAACTCTGACTTTAACTTAGTGTAATCCTGAGAACTTCAGCTACAGAACTGACTCATAGATTTTAGTAATACTTGATATTCTTCCAGAAAATTTGTTATCATCAAGCACAGGGTAATGGAGTCAGAGTAGAGATGACTGAGACTGGAAGGACAAAGACATGAAGTCAGATTTGAAGATCTTATTATCTCATTTCACTTTAAACCCTACAAATCTATAAGATTCTATTGTGAGGGTCTCATTTAGAGACGTAACACTATTTTTTTCTTTATTCACTTCCCAGACAATTCTTTTACAACAGGTGATAAACAACCAGCCTTCATTACAATTTGATTTCATTACCCTTTGGATTAAATTCAATTATACAAGCATCTTCCTTCTCCAAACATCTCTGATTAGTTTATACCCCCTGAAATTATTCATTTCCTCAACTAACGTCCTCTTCCTTGGTAAATAGTATATATTTATATACATCTTCAGCCTTATTAGCTTTAAAGAGGCCAGAAGACTCTTGTCCACCTTCCAGCTTTTGACAGAGGCAAAGCAATAGCACTCTGCAGCAAAATGAAAGAATTTTTTCCTGATTTTTAATATTTTGTATATCCTCCAAAGATCTTGCTAGACAGACCACCATGGTGAATTTCTTTTTTGTTGTTGTTGTTTTGTTTGTCGGCTAATAAATGCATTTCTCTGCCCCTATCAGGTTTACATAAAGCTTGTTCCATAAGGTATGTGTCCAAAACCTGGACACAGTTAAAGCCATAAATCCCAATTAAAGCCTATAGGAACTGGGTGTCTACTTTGCATCAGTGAAGTTCCCGAGAGAAGCTTTCCCTGACGAAATAGTCCAGTCCTCCTTCCCACTATCTACATCAGCCAGTCAAACTGCTTGCACAAGCAAGCTTTGTTTTCTGTAGCATTAAACATTGTCACATCAGACGTGGGTGTAATTACATATGTGCTTACCAGAGCAACTGGTAGGACTTGGGACAGATTCTCCTTGTGTGACCTGCAGCCATTCATTATGCCTCTGTTTCCCCATCTGCATGGCAGAGAGAAGCCTGATGTCCTTGCCAAACATGCAACGAGCTAATAAAAAGCTCTATGGAAGAGCAAATTAGTTTAAGCTTTCTACTATTAAGCTTAAGGTGAGTACACCTAGGAAGCTTAATAATAACTCAGTTTTCTAGAGATAACTTTTTCCACTCCTCTACATGCCCAAGAGGGATATGTTAACACTCTTTCATCCTAGAGAATATCTTTGGCAAATAATAATAATAATAATAATAACAACAACAGCAACAACTACCGCAACCCATGTAGTTGGTGGATTTTCAGATAAAGAACAGAGGAAAATGTCAAGGCAAGTAAGGAGCTGATTAATGGCTAATTTGTTTGTATCATTTAGCAAGCCCTACTGAGCACCTGGGTCATGCTATCACAAGGTAAACCTGGGTCTAGTTCTCATATATGTATCCAGATGCATTTCCATTTGTCTAAACCTAATGCATTTTGCATTACTCCACAAAAAGAGATATCACATGTTCACATCCCCTAACTTCACTTTGCCTGAATACTTCTTTATCCATCAAGAGGAAAACAAAAATAGGTCTGATTCTTGAATAGACCCAGCCTCCTACTGAGTTCCTAGCATTCATCCTAGGATTGAATTCCTTGGATGCAAAGGCAGATGGAGAGGAACTCATTTTACCTGCCTTACAACCATAGGACGGTTTCCTACATGCTCAGCTTGCAGCAGAGTTCAAACCATTTGACCTGTCTCAAGCATCTGCACAGGAGATGAGCTGTACCCCGGGCTCAGTTTGTAAGATTTGAATGGAATCAGCAGACCTAAAATGAGAGCAATTCATTTGATCTTGCTGGAGGTGATGTATACTTCCTTAGGCACCTGTTTGGAGCACTATCAAAGCAGGATAGTGGCAGAGAAATATCTTTGAATTGCAGTCATGTAAAGTTCTTATGTGCTCTATTATCAAGATAACCTTTCTGCGTGGGCCCACCTGGCCTCCTCTCCTTATTCTTCAAGGGGAAAGAGGGCTATTTGCTAATTTTATTATTGTCTTCCCTCCTTTATTTTGTCCTAGAACCCCAGGCATAATCTGGGTCACAGATTCACAGAATGGTTGAGGTTAGAAGGGACCTCTAGAGGTCATCTAGTCCAACGCCCCTGCTCAAGCAGGGACACCCAGAGCACAGGGCAGAGGGTGGCATCCGGGTGGGTTTGGAAGGTCTCCAGAGAAGGAGACTCCACAACCTCCCTGCACAGCCTGATCCAGTGCTCTGTCACCCTCATAGTAAAAAAGTTCTTCTTCACATGGAAGTGGAACTTCCTGTGTTTCAGCTTGTACCCATTACCCCTTGTCCTGTCACTGACCACCACCGAGAAGAGTTTGGCCCCATCCTCCCTACATTCACCCCTCAGGTACTTGTACATGTTGATCAGATCTCCTCTCAATTTTCTCTTCTCTAGGCTAAACAGGCCCCACTCTCATAGTCTTTCCTTATATGATAGACGCTCTGGTCCCTTAATCACCTTCATGGCCCTATGCTGGACCCTCTCTAGAAGCAACATGTCCCTCTTGTACTGGGGAGCCCAGAACTGCAGCCAATACTCCAGGTGTGGCCTCACCAGAGCTGAGCAGAGGGGCAGGATCCCCTCCCTCGCCCTGCTGGCAACTCTCCTCCTGATGCAGCCAGGATTCCATTGGCCTTCTTGGCCATGATGGCACATTGCTGACTCACGGTTATCTTTTTACCAACCAGGACTCTCAGGGTCCTTCACATTCTCATATAGACACTAGACCAGAAGTTGCATGAACCCAGAGAAGAAAGATGCAAAGATGCCACTCCACCAGCTGGCCTCCAACAGTTTAATGAATTGGTGACAACTCTATTACTGTAAATAGTAACATGGGTATTATAATCACCAAGCCTCTAATTTTTCCACCCTATTGATATGCCTTTGCAATAAAGACTATTGGCTCTTAACTAATGCATGCATTTCCTTTCCAAATAAATTACACTTTCTCAGGCCCCATCCATGGTGAAGAGTTGCATGATGCCCCAAAGGCATCCTATGTTTAATCATAAAACTAACTGGGCTCCGACTCTTGGCTTGAGCTTAAGTATCTTGCCAGTCAGCAGCCAATGTGCTTCATCCCTGACAGGGTTCCTTGACATATCGCCAGAGTAATGCTTCCCGAAGATATTCATTACATCCCCCAGCGAGAAGCACCCCAAAGCAATAAGCACAAACTGTTGGCTGTAAGACCAGCAGCCAGAAACAAATGTTTCTTGCACAGTCGAAAGAAAGCACAGAAAAGAGAATGCATAAAGCTGAAAAGAAAGGAGCTAATGTACTCACTAAGTAATTACAGTGACAAAGGAAGGCAACAAGCTGAGAACAGCCATGGAAGGAAAAGCTGAATACCAGGGAAAGCAAATTTCATGCCTATTTGGTGCAGATCCCCCTGCTCTGTTTCTATTCAGGCTATGTAACCTGCATGCAATTCCCCACTTAAGAATAAGCCACATGCAGGCAAGGTCTTTGCAGTGCTGATCTGGCATTAATTGCCATATCTTGTGTATTTGTGGTATTGTTTTGAAATGAGAGTACTTCTTTCTGCTTCAGTTTGTCTGTGTTTGTGAATATGGACTAAGAGAGGTAATGAATGTAAAATGTCATATCTGGTCTAAAAAAAAAAAAGAAATGCATGCAGAAGTTTTTATGCTGGAGGATGAACATTTCCAGGTATTTAAAAGCAACTCTTCATCCACAACACAGTCCCATCTAAGAATGAACTTCTTTCTTGCAATTAGCCCTACAAAAGGAAAATAAAGGAACACTTTATTTCAATAGTCATATTTAATAGGCAGACTTTCTAAAATGCAAGCTATTCTGCTGCTATGCATTCTAGACCTACAACTTCTGATTATCTGCAATTATACACAATTACTTGATTAGATACAAGGCGGACATAGTCTTTTACTGGAACCACAGCTTTCATGACTCACACTGTTAAAATGAGCATTACAAGTTAAACAGCATAAATCACTTCAGACTAGATACTCACAGAGGGGAAAAAAAAAATGACCAAGTTACATTGACTTCAGTAAAGTTGCCTTCGTTTATCCTGGACCAAGAACCGAGTGCTGGTATGCTAATGTGATTAAAAATTGTCTGATACATAACAAATAGGAGAACATTCAGACAGCCACTGTAGTCGTTAGCCTTTGCCTCCCTTGTATTGGCCTCGTTGTTTATTATCAGAATAATATAATAAAGATTATTGGATTACCAGATAAAGTCCTCCCATGCAATGAGCTGTAATAGCTAAACCATCTGCCCGTTAGTACTTAATGAGCATGATGAGTCATCTATCTGCATTTCAGCATCCAGGCCATTCATTACAAGTCATTACAAAATCTCCTTTAATCTTCCCATTGATTCAAGAGTTGTTGTTCATTAGTCGTGGCAGTAGTAAAACAAAACATATTCCCTCTGAGGCCATGGAGAGAAGCCCAGGTGGTCAGCGTATAAGCCAATTTCCAAGACTAAACCTCACTCTGATGGATGGAAACTTCCTCACCTTGTTCCCACACAAAGAGGGATCTAATATATCCAGTGAATTTCCCTATGCATACTGTCTGAACATCTCCAGAAGGTAATTCAGAGGGGGAACTTGACATTCATGTTCTGGTTTGCCTTCTGGAAAGACCTATCTGAAGTGGCAAGTTGTCTAAGATACCAGTCACCTTCCTATTTTGAGTCTGAGGGTGATCAGGGAGAAGCTTTAGTTTCCCTAAACCATCATGAGGTTGCAGAGGGCAGAGGATACAACAGAAAAATCTTCTCTTCTTTGGCAGATGTGCACCTGGCATGGGAATGCTAGCTTTTCCTTCACGGGAGAGGGTGGTAGGCTGGATATGTTTCCCACATTACATTCTCTGCTGCCTTTTTGGTTTTGTTTTTTGTTTGTTTTGTTTTTTGTTTTTGCTTTTTTTTTTTTTTTTTTTTTTTTTTTTTTTTTTTTTTTTTTTTTTTTTTTTTTTTTTTTTTTTTTTAGTTCAGTCAGCTTCTGGAGGCCTTTGGCTTTGGCATTCCTGATCACTTTAGGTCTTTTCTAGCATTTGTACTGAGGATTATCGTTATGCCTGTCTGAAACAATAGGTTTTCTCAATCTGTTACATGCTCTTTTCCCAACAGGACGCAGGTAATTAGCATGTTGCAGCACTGGCAACCCCTCCTTGGCTAGGTGCCATTTGGCCAAGCAGATTTGCAGACATTCAGAGGGTGGCTGCAACCTCAGGTAAGACAGGCAGAATTAGGAATCTATGAGAAAGTCATTTGCTAAACATTGTTATTCCACATGTAGGATCCAGCATCACCCAAGGACCACCTGACACGGAGTTTAGCCCTTCTGCAGAGGTAATAAAGAGCTGGAAATGATGAACTAGCCCCCAGAGTCCAGACCCCTCCTGTCACAAGCCTGAGTACCTACCATCTCCTATCATCCTTTCCCCAGCCAATTGACCTCCATGGGAAAAGTGGCCAGAATATCTACCTTGGTTGCTTCAGTCTGAACCTGTTCCAGTGTGTCCATTTTCCACCTTTTAGAGAACTTCTAATTTCCTCTCTGAATTGATTTGTGCTCAGTTTTTCTTCATTTGCCCTTGTTTCCACATTGCCCTTGAGTTTAAATTACCTTCTCCCTTACAGGGTTCTATATTAAAAACCACAGCAGTCATACTCCCCTCTGCACTGGTTTTGCTAAGCAAAACAGATCAATGATCAATCTTCCATTACCAATTTTTGCATGGTCAACTCAGTGCACCATCCAGCCCTAAAAGCCTCTTCCTTAACCACAGCAGACAGCTAGGACAAGGGACAGGAATCCCAAGTGAGTTCACGTCTTTCTCTTGCAAAACGTGTCTTCAACAAAAGGATTCAGATGAGCATTTACTAGAAAAGGTGAATGGCCTCAAGACCTCTGGGGACCAGACTGAACCGGGTTTATTGCAATCTTTTATGTCCCATCATCCTCACACAAATGTGGAGGTGTGCTGAGCACAGGGACAGCCCCAAGGCTGCATTATCACTGTGTCAAACCAATCTGCAGTCTAGAAGAAGGATTTTGGGGCATGCTTACAGTTCAGAGCATGGTATCTCATGGTTCAGCATCTAGACCCGTGTGAGAAATGCCAACAAGCATATTCCAGTAGGGCTTCCCTGCAGAGCCTCAACTGCTCACTCAGCCCTTATGGATGCTTCAGCCCTTATGGATGCTTCAGCCCATATCTATCTCCACAGAGCCAAGCATGGGCCACTGACAGTAGGACAACTGCTTAGGGCATGCAAGTCAAGACAGCCAGCACCCAGCAATGCTTCTTTTGGGGGAAAATATCTTTTCCTATTTTTCTTTCCCTTGTCTGCCTTATTAGATTTGCTAGCTCTCTTCTGCTCTGTCCTGCCCAGAGGATTTCCAGGGGCCCCACAGAGAAAACAGGCTATCAAGAGCTATCAGGTTGTGGTTCCTTCCAAAGAAGATCACAGCACTCTCCGTTCCTCCATCCTGGGCAGTCCTGGCTCTCTCCTGCTTTCCTCCTCTCTTCTTTGCCTCATGTTCCCTGCAGAAGGGAAGAAACATCTGCTCCTCCCATGTTTACAGCTTCCGTGACACTCTGCTTCATGCTTTTTCTCTCAGCAAAACCTATACCACTCCAATAAA
>VZSV01000002.1:19132686-19152953 GCA_013398735.1 Nothocercus julius
AGAAAAAGGAAAAGGAAAAGAAAAGGAAAACAAGTCCTTACTGAAAGCAAAGGAGCTTCTAATCCTGAGAGGGAAGGCAACAGCACCTCCACCCCAGCACAGCACAGCAAGAGTATGGAGACCCCAACCATGCAACATGACAAGTGAGAAACATCACGGCTGCTGTGTTGGCCAGACCCAAGTTTTAGCCTGCAAAACAGCTCCCTGCTCTCTCCCACACTTCTGCTGGCTGAGTGTGAGCAGAGGCAGACTTGTCATCATGACTGTCACGCTTTCCACCCCAAGACCCTCTTTTGTAAGAAAGAGACACCCCTGCAGACAAAATTCATACTCCTGCCAACCTCACCACACACCAGCAGCCACCTGGGAACTGGCTTCTTTCAAGATAATTACCTCTAATTGCAGTGCTCCAGCTTAGCTTCTCACTGTAAATTGCCCTAATATGGATGTATAGAGTGATCTGAAGATGTTTTTTACTACATTTCTATGCATGTGCAAAGGTTGGGGAAGTTTGCACTGTGTTCAGCAGCCCCCAGGGAGCTGCTGGGAGGTTTCCAGGACCCACCAAGCAAACTGGCTCTGTGCCTGAGGAGTGCTCTTCTGCAAGGCCTTGACAGTAGCATAAAAGGGCTTGTTTTAAACTTCCACGAGTCACCTGCCCATGTAAGATGAGAAAAGGAACATAGTGGTTATGGTGTTACATGCACACACATGGCTGCATACGGACTCAGCACCACAGCCACCGGTCTCTTATGGACCCTGAAGATGAATGCAGAGATCCAGACCTCAAAGTTCTGCTTGCTACCAGTCATACCTGTATTTATCCCAGGAAAAAAATCCTGTGTGAGTCTTGATCTAGTGCTGATATTTTCTCTCTCCCCTCACCTTCCCAAATGGCTATTGCAACTTCAATTTTGAGTTGACTCATTTGTGCTCTTCTAAATGTCCTCTTCTCTTCCCTGAAGCCTATATCTCAGATGCTTCTGCAAAAGGAGGTGTGTGGGGATGCCCAATAGTCCATTTGCTGGCTCTAGTGCTCAGGATTATGCACTAGCTGCAGTCCTTCCCGGGGATGACCTAGGATGAGCCAAATTATTTTTCAGGCTCTACTGACTACATTCACCAGGAGGGATCAGTTACCTACAGATGTACATCCTGTGCCACTTGACACATTTCAGCATCCTCTTTTCACCCGCTAGCCACCAGGGAGCACAGGCTCTCACAGGTTTTATGTCCTACTTGCCTATTTGTCCATTTGTAGATGTCCAAGATACCTCAGGGCATTTCATATGCCTCTTGTTGTCTCTGTGTGGACAACAGAGATGATCCCTGGATCTCTACAGGCTGCAGCGTGAGGTCAGCCTTCATTTGGCTGTCTGCAGCACAAGATGAAACCTGCCCGTGTGACAGTCTCTGTGGTCTCTTAACCCCTGTTAACTATTGCTAAATGTAATAGAGGTCTGATAACCCCGGCATCTTCTAACCTGCAGAGATTCATACCCAGCATCCTTCCCTGGTGCTGCTTGAGCATCATTTGTCTAAGCACCAAATTTGGTCTCCAGCATCTGCTGTTCCTTAAATGAACATATACCCTTAATAATTATAATTATATGCCCCCCAATAAAATCAATCACTAAGAGCTTTGACACAGGAACCAGGGAGGGCAGAGTCAATCTTTATGTTATTTACTGTGAAAGGAAAACAATTTCATGCTGCTCCAATTAAGCTGTCACAGTCGTGGGAAAAGAATCACATGTTCTGCTCTACTCAGTGAAAAAAATCTTCAAGCACTGTCACCAGCAGCAGAGTGAGCTGGGAATCGTTTTTTCCCTCCCACTGGCTCCTCTTTGATGCTTGCATGAGACAGTGGCATGCAAAGTGGTGGAGACCTATCTATTTGCTGCGGACGGTAAATACGATACATTAAGTGCCGCTGGAGCTGCGAGTTGGGGATAATGCATCCCATGATTGTGTTTTGATTATCTCAAATTGCATTTGTGAGTCTTTAATCTCTCTGGATTATTCTTTCCCCTAATTTCTTTCAGCCTGAACTGATTGCTTTATCAACTGCTGCAGTGCATATGCTAGCTGGCTTTAATGACAATTGCTTTCAGAGTGGGGATTTCCTCCTGCAAGGGGTAATGAAGACACATTTATAGTAACAGTCTGATCAGATGGTGCAACAAGGCTCAGCTCTTCATCAGAGCAAGTCCACTTTACCCTGTGGAGATCTGCCCTTTCTTAGGGTGTCTTGATCATTTTTCTATACTTCTGTTAAAATACTGAGAGCTGTGAAATCTAGCCTGATTCTCCTTCCCCTTCAGTGATGCCTTTTCTTTCAATAATGCATTTTTTTGTTTGTTTGTTTTTTGAGGACAGTTGACAGTGGAAAGGGTTGCACAAAGAGGCTATGCAGCCTCAGGTTTCAAGACCTATCTGGTCTGACCCAACTGAGCAACTTGGTCTGACTCAGAGCTGACCCTGCTTGGACTAGAAATCTCCTTTCTGAGGTTCCTCCCTGCCTGGATTTTTGTGATTCTCTATGCTCATGTTATGTGAAAGCTCCCCCAGCAACATCCATCAAGTTACTCATCCCAACACCACCTGGGTTCCCTTTCGCTCTACAGGAGCTAGAAGATGAGGGGAAGGAGTCCACAGGAGTCCCTCTTTTGTGCACACTTGGGTCCAGCTGTTTTGGGGGTAACTAGGAAATTTGTAATAGTCAGATCAATTTTTCTCTTTGTTGCAATCATGCTCATCTACCAAGGCAGCATCTACCTGCAGGATCAGCATCTTTCACACCATCACTCCATGCTCAAGCAGAACAACAGCAGGAGCAGTAGTGGGTGGTCTTCCCTGTAGGACAGTGTAACCAATAGAAAGAAAAGCTGCCAAGCATTGGAAAACATAGAGCCTACAGGAAGCCGTTGGAGCCTCTGTGGTGAATGCACATGCCAGCTGAATTTATGTCCTGCATGGATGGGATTTATTGCAGCAGGGGTACTGATTAGGTTCAGGGGAGAAAAAAAAAAAAAAAAAAAAAAAAAAAACAGTGGTGCAACATGCACGCCAGCTTTACTGGAGATGCAAGGGGAACTGAGCTACCCAGCTCCATGGCCAGAATCCCAGGGAAAGGCAGACACATTGCTCATGGCCAGTGGGATGAAGAAGCCTAACTGAATGAAATTGAGTGGGGTGCATCCTCCAGGAGAAGAGGGCAGCTCTGCAGATGGTGGTTGCTGTCTCTTGTCCCGTTGAGTGATCAGACCAGCTCTCTGCACAGGGATGGAAGTTATTGCAGGGACTTGGTGATGGAGAAGTTTTCATATCGCACAGAGCTGCTGTGCTGGGATACCATCCTGTTTGAATGCAGAGTCTTGCTGATCGGCTTCTGCACAGACAGCAGGCAAGCTGAAGCCACGTCAGAGCTGACCACAAGCCAGACCACACTCCATGTACCTTCATAATGGGGCTTTGATGTGGATTCCTCTCCATTTTGTCATTCTTCATCTCAAATAGCGATGCTCAGAGTGTCTGAGGACTCAGGACTTCTTCTGACATAGGTTAGCTCCAGGAAGCATCCAGACTAAGAACATCACATCCCTTTTCATATCTCACCTGTTATGTGTCTGTTCCCAACGTCAGCTAAGCTCTGGTCCAGGATAGTCCTCTCTTTTTGATGTACTCAGCCACTAGCCATGTCTAAAGCCCAGCAGAGCACACATCACAAGGATCACAAGATGCTCACAAGAGGCATTGAGTCGACTGTCACTAAAGCCTCTTTCAACCTCCTCAGCTGCCTCAATCCTATGTCCTGTGTTGCTCATCCCTGTTATATCTGGAGCTCTTCACTCCATTTGCACTCTGTGCTTCACGTCTTCCTCTGAGCCAGGTGGCCTCCAAAATACAACTGTGAAGCACACAGGAACCCAGCTTTGTCCTCACAGCTGCTTTCTGCTTTGACATGTCTTTTACATACTCCCTTTAGCATCACATCATATGGCAACAGGCAATGCGTAGCTTGTCATCAGAGGAAGAAGGGAGATTAGTCTGTACAATCTCTTTTTATTTGACTCCATCTGGAAGCCACCCATGTGGATTTTGAGGCTGCACTGATTTCCCATCAGCTCTGCAAGCTATCAATTGCCTAAGTCCATACAAAAATTGCTCTGTCTCTCAGAGGTGGAAATAATTGTTTGAAACAAAAAATAAAAAAAAATAAAAATTAAGAAAGGAAATAAAGGACGGAAAGTTCCATAGTTTCAAAGGGATTCAGTCAAAAAAAAGGCTTCCCCCTCCAGGCTTTGGCTTGAGTTCCAGACACAAGAGCAGTGACTGCAAATCTTACCACCCAACAGGACGGTGGCCTGGGTTTTGCAGCACCCTTCAAGGGATGCTGTGGCTCCTGGAGTGCTGTGCTCCATTCTGAGATCCCAAACTGCATCCTAGGCCATGGAAGAGGGGAAGCCAAGGAAATTGTGGGGAGGACCAGATTTTAAGCCACAAAAAACAAAAGAAGTGGAAAGTCTGATGTTGCCTGCTGTAGGAGGCTCAAAGAGCCCCTATGAAATACTATGTAGCTGCAGCATCAGATGCTCAATAAAATATTCTGCTAAATCATCAGCATATGCTAACTGGCAGTGAAAGCCCATGATATGCTATGCAAGAAGAAAATACATGGGCCACTCAGCAGCTTCTTTGGCCTCATCTTCCTCAATGCGCACAAATAGAGAAATGGTGTTAGGTCATTCCATTCCTGCATGATTGACCAAAGCAGTCTGCCCTGTGTCCTTTCTCTATATGCAGTGTCCTTCATCAAGTGATCAAGGCAGACCAAACAGACTGTTATTGACTTAGAAATCCCTTTTCAACCCTAAATGGGCTTTTCTGGAGCTCCCATAGCCGATACCGTCCATTTCTATCTGTTTTTACCTATCACAATCCCATTATCCATACGATACACAGGTACTCACTCAGGGCAGGATTAATTTTCAGAGGTGTGGGGTAAATGGACACTCAAATTTCTTCTACCTCAGACAGATCTTTCATCACCATCCTCCCACTCCAAGGTTTATTTTACAGTGTTCCCAGATGTCACAATTTGTTTCAGGAAGAAGAAGATCTTTTTTTCAATGTTGGCATGGGGAAAACATGGGGGAAGGGGAGGCTTAGGATGATGCTTATTTGTTTGCTTACTTATTTTTATTGCCAGAAACTTTGAATTTAGGTTAACAAGACTCACATTTCAAAATGAAAACATGTTTGCAACACGAGGAGTTCTCCAGCAGAATTAGAAGCCCGTGTAGCCAGGTCCACTTGGCATTTTATCCAAAGCCAATGGCTGGCATACGTGGTGCTAAGACAGAAATGCCTGTTGCTAGGAATGTGCATGAACAGATTTTTGTTCCTTTTAATAAAAATTTAAAAGAAAAAAAAAAGCCTTCCAGAACTTCTCAAATGTCAGCTCCACAGTAGAGGCTGCTGTATCACCATAAAAACAGCGCAGACTTCCCCAGAGCTGGAAAACAATTAAAAGCAGGAGAAGAACTTTTACTCTCTCCTGCCAAAGGAAAATAATCTCAGCCTGTAAGAGATTTATTTTGGCAAAAGGTTACACAGAGAGAGAAAAAAAAAAAAAAAAAAAAAAAAAAAAAAAAAAAAAAAAAAAAAAAAAAAAAAAAAAACAAGAAAGAAATAAAAGAAGTAGGATGGAATACAGAGACATCTGCTTAAGTGTTTGCTGGCCGACTCTCTCCCAGCACTTGGAGAGCTAAGTACTCATCTTCTGCCCTGCTGGGCTCTATGGTCACTAAAGGCTGTGAAGTTAGCGATGCTAAAGCTTCTTAATCAGAAATATCCCAATGACTCTGAAAGCATCAATTCCTTCTCCTTAGGCATGGGGAGAGCAGCGGCAGGTGCTACAGCTAGAAACTGTCCTGCCCATCTTCCATTTTGGCTCAGAGACCAACGGGACCATATCTATTTTAAACCAGTTCTATCTCAATTCAAGTGCCTGAGCTCTAGCTCTGCAGGATGTCTGAGCAGTTTTGCTTCTACCTTATCCATTGCCTACAAGATGCTAGAAAGTTGGATTGCATCTCTCTTTCTTCTCCTTTCCAGATTGAAGAGTCTCAGCCTTTTTAGTCTCTCCTCATAAAGAAATGCTTCCAGCCCATTATCTTTCCTACCTGGGTCACATTTTCTCTTCTTTGGTGCCTCTCTTACTGCTTCACATTTTTCCTGAAGCAAGATATTTCAAAAAGGATGCAGCACTCCGGCTTCCATAGGGCTTTGCTTCCTTTGGCTTAGTTTTATGTTGTAAGTGAGTAAATAGGGTAAAACTGCAGTAAAACTGTTTTGCCCCTCAGTTTCTAGAATCACAGTGACTGGTGTAGGACAATACAGAAGCCAGAGACAGGAGCAGCAGACAGGACAAAAACAACCTCCATCAACCAGCCAGGTGCATCATGGAGGGCAGGGCTCCTCTTCTGCATCTCTATAGGTCCACTGGAATCGCCAGGCCCTAGACACCTTAACTGGAGTCATGAGAGAAAGCGTCTACAAGCCTGAAGGCACGAGGTGCCCCCAGAAAAGAAAGGCTCTTGCCCCTAAAAGCCAATGTCCTAACTACAATGACCAGAGGCAATGAGTGAGCACAGCAAATACAGGGAACTTAGGTTGGTCCAGAATGACCTGCAAGACGAAGACAGCCGAACATATCAGCCTGGCTGCAAGAGAAGATCTTTGCCAAGCAGACTCTGAGGGTGGGAGAGTGACAGAGGCTCATGATTTAATGTTATTTCAG
The DNA here is from genome assembly GCA_013398735.1 of Nothocercus julius. Lineage (NCBI taxonomy): Eukaryota > Metazoa > Chordata > Aves > Tinamiformes > Tinamidae > Nothocercus > Nothocercus julius. The sequence goes on from VZSV01000002.1 coordinate 19,139,492, forward strand.
CATCTGGTGACTTCAGAAAGAAAATAAGCTACATCTTCTCTTTCATGATTAGACTTTGGTAGTGTTTTCCCATCGACACCCTGTGGAGTCTCCTGCCTCTCCTGAGAAATCCACAAGAGGAATAATTTGTTTTGCTTCCTGCTGTTCTAAGGCTGGAAGATTTCTGACACATTTGATTTTTAATTTTGTGACTAAGGCGCTGGGCAGCAAGGAAAGATCTGCAGCAGCCCACTTCAGAGCAAAGTGACCAGATGCTGGTACGTCTTACTTAAGAATGTGATATTTTAGACCTGTCCTTGCCACCTCCAGAGGATGCAGCTTAAGAAACAGGGTTGTCCCGTTACCCCACAGCAGTGGCATTAACCCCAGATTGGCATCGCTGTTGGACAGGAGCATTAAGGTAGGATACATCCTGCTCTGCATCAGTGCAGCCTCAAAAGCACTTCTGAGCCTCATGCAGTTGATGAAAATGATCCGCCCTCAGCAGTGTGGCCCATTATAATGACTGCAGGGTGAAGTCAACTCAAAAAGTCCTTCCAAGAGCAGGTGTCTGCCTGTGGGAGATGAAAGTGTTGATTCTCTCCGCAGGCTGGAAACTTTTGCAACCCTGTTCTGCGCCAGGTCTTTGCTGGAGCTCTCTTCCTCACTCCTTCATGGGGCCAGTCCCTCCCTGCCCAACTCCAGGTGTGGATCTGGAGAGGTTTTCTTGGGTCAGTGAGGTAATATACATGCACAAGCAAGGCTACTGGAGGAGAATGTCCAACTCTCAAAAAGAGAGTTGGGGACATGATGTTTAAAGGGATGTGAGGGGCAGAAGTAGTTTTGCAGGAGGAGTTCTTTGCTTTTCCCTTTGCTCAGGCAGAGGTTTCTCTCCTGTCTTTGCTCTACGTTCTGCAAAGACAGACCGAAGTTTTGGAGAGGTCTCCAACAATGCAGCCAGGAGAAGGAGCTGGAGCGACTTTGCTAGACCTTGAACTCAGAGAGACCTTCACTTTTTGGTAAAGCCATTCTCAAAAATGTGCACAGAACACACAAACACACACTGATTTTTTCCAGATTTTTTCCACTACATCTCTTCCATATCCCAAGTAGAAAAGCTCAATCATATGTCAGATCCTAGGGCCAGTTAGTGAAGAAGCTCCCCCACATACAGCGGTAGGTGATAGCCATCCCCCGAGGCTGATCTCTACTTTTCGTTGTCGCAGTTGCTCTGACACATGGAGATGAGGAGCACAAAGAGAGCTGCAAGGTCCAAGGTGACCACAGACTTGTTCAAATAATCTCAGGTTTAATCATAGCATGCAAGACCTTGAATTACTTGATGGCTGCTTTCATCAGCTCCCACCAGCTCCTCATAACTCTCCAATGAAGAGGCAAGTGCTATGCATTGCACACAAATAAAAACCCAGGCATGTGGTGTTGATAATAGCAACAATTATAAACAATCCTTTATCTGAAACACATATATATGTCCAACTGGGCAAATATGAGCTATTTATTTGGTAGATTTAAACCCTTTCTCCACTGAGAATCTATCAGAAAGCACATCAAAATCTCTACCAGTTTAGCTAGATACTCACACACACACACCAAAAGTAAGTACAGGGCTCAAAATGCATAGAATGTTTTTCTACTGCCACTTCATGAAGAATGTTCAGCCATTGACCCGTTTTCACTGGCAGTAGTGACCCATCATATCAACTCGGCTCTTGGCAATAAGCGAGCATTAACATTTAGAGTCTGATGAGATTGCAGTGGTTATGCCTTATATCTTAGCAACCAGTTGAGGCTCTGTCTTGTTAGTATGGAAAAGAAATTAGAAGCCCAATATTTCCACTATATCTTTTTGGATTGCCCCAACATCAGATTGTTGCCTTTCTGGAGTGTTGTCTACCATGTCCTAACCTCTATTACTTAAGCAGAAACTTACAAGAAAAAAATGTGCTTTCACACAATTTTTCATGGCAAATAAATAGCATCTTTTTCACCATGGTGGCCCACTGAAGTCAATGCAGCTGGTTTTGGAGGGAGGAGATCAGAACCCGGTGCAATATTAGTCATATAAACAGTTATGTTCATATGGAACTATATTCAGCCCAGATGAAAGTCAGTAATGTTGCCTCTGAGATACACAAGTCTTCAGTGAACAGCCTAGACTCTGCACAGGGAGGAAGACCTGGCCAGGCAATGTATGTAATATGCAGCAGCTGTTCTAAAAAAATGTTTAGCTTGAAAGAAAAAAGCAGTTGAGCAAAACGCAAATATATTGAGCAGGGCTTGACATGAAGTTGCTGTATTCTTCTAAACAGAAGCCAAAAATCTTTCAAAAATCTGTCCTGATGTGGAAACCACTGAACATTTTCACTCATTCATAAAGAGGACAAATTTCTTCTGGGCCTGAGACCCTCTTGGAAATGACTCCTCCTGTTCCAAGGACTTACTGCATTCTCTACAGGCAATTAAACTACTACAGCAGTTAAAAAAAATACTGATTAATCAAGTTTGAATAAAAGCACCTCAGTCCCTCCAGGATGCACAGTCAGCCTGCTCTGAGGACATCCAGAAATCAGTCCTTTTTCTTCCAACTTTTTGGCCCAAATTTCATCATAATCACTGAATGAGAAAATAGGTTAACGCATATATTATGCACAGATAGGGCACATTATCCTAAACCATTCAGATAAAACTAAACAAAAATAAAACAAACTGAAAAAAATTAAGACCCTTTGAAAATACACTCATGAAGTAACACAGTTTGATTTTTAGATATCTTGCTATCTAACACACCCTCTGGCTGCACATCGATAATACCATGCCAAAAACTCGATGTGTGTGACCATGCTGTGCCATTGGCCTGGTAGATGTAGGGCCACAGGATATAAAAGATAAGCAAGGAGCTTAGCAGGGAACTCTGGTGGGATCTCCTCTCCAGTGGAATTTTTTTTTCTTTTTTTCTTTTTTGGTGGTTAGCAAGGCTTGGAGACAAAGCCACTACCATCAAAACACTGAGATAAGAACAGGAGAGCAGCAGTAGTAAATGGAATGATACTCAATCAGAGAAAAAACTTATACCCTCATGGTTGCACCAGTCTTACAGAGACTCATCAGGGGACTCTGGGGTGACTTTTATGCTCTAATTAAAGTGTTCCACGAACTACCGGCCCTGAAGATAACCTATTGCTATGCATGCTAACCTCAAATTCTTCATAGAAATTGTCTGGGAAGATCATCGTTGGCCCAAGCCAAAGTCATGCTGTTTTTGGTATGAAGAACATTAACAGTTTAGTAGTATTGTCCATCTCCGGGCAATAGTGGAGCTCCTGTCCTTGATCTGATAGTCCACAACTACAGACATAGCTTTGGAGAGGTGAAAAAAAGCTCTGACATGGTTTGCCCCTTCAACAAGCTCTTTTAAAACTGCTGTGAGAAAACCCAGGAGATGGGGAGCCATGTTTGCAATAGGGGCAGCCAAGCACAGCGCTACAGAGCTATTCCAATGTAATTTCCATCCCCAAATTCCTTGCTCCTGCGTTGTCTGCAGTCAAAGATCGCAGTACTGCGGCTGTGTTTTGTCGCTTCCCCATGATAAGCCAGTCGTACCTTCAGGCCAGGAGGCCCTTCAGGAAAATCTCCTCACTAGCCTATCATGCTTCTCCATCAGCCATGCTTAAAAAGTCTTTGGACAGAAATAATCAATGGAAACAGCTGCTGACAACTCTCTAAATGGGCCAAGGTAAATAATGTGCATTTATTTCCTGCTTTTCTTTGACTTTTATGGCTTCCACTATTAGCAATAGTTATTACCATGGCTCCAAACTGGATTTGTCACTTACAATATCTACCACAATTAGACATTTTTCTTGGGAATTTATTTCCTGTGACAGAATCAGTGTCTAGAGAGAAAATAGGCACAAACTTTTCTTGGACAGATAGTAGCCAAACTTTATCTGTGGGTTTGAAGAGGGTTGCATGTTAGCACTACTGTGCAAGAGAAAGATTCAAACTGGCATTAATGAATTCTGCATCATTAGCTCTGCACACAGTTAGCTCTTTACCTGCCTTTCTTGTCTTAGTTTATAGAAGGAGAAACTGAGGTTTGCAGAGGAAAATGATGTTTTCCTCAGTGCCACAGAGTTGAATTCAGCCACTGTGACACCTCGCACAGGAGTCAATTTGCAAAGCTATGAGCAATGCTTTGATAGAGGACAGATCTACTGAGAATATTCAAGATGCATTAATTATCACCTAGATTCCTAGAGAGGTGATTAGAAGTTGATCCAATGTGAGAGTTTTCTATCAAGGAAAAAAATATATAAATAAAAAATACTATTTTTTTATCTGTCTATTTCAGACCATCCATTTCAGTGTACCGAACCTAGAGCAAAGATTTCAAGAGCAGAGCAATTCTTCCTGCTATCCATAAGTCCCACTTTTAGATGTCTTAGGGGTCAGCAGTGGGCCTGTGTTCTCATTTAACGTACCAATCTAACTAAGAGAAGTGTTTGGCTCCCTTCCAGCTCCCATCTGGTGTCCTGCTGAAGGGATGGGGGTGAGCATAGACTTTAACAGACCCCCCTGTCCATAATGGCCAGGGGAGACATTCAGATGGTTGCCATCAGCCCATGCATCTGCTTGCAGCTGATAGTGGAGATCCCAGTGCTCCTGCTGCTGGAGAGACCCTTGGGCATTTTGACAAGCTCTCAAATTGTTTTCTTCCTCTCCAATTAATTAAGCAGCTATCTGTGGCATCCAGAGCAGCCAGCGTTTTTAATCTCACATGTCAAGGCAGCCATCTGTCCTTCCTCCCTGAAGCTATGGGAACTTGCCCTGTTACGGGTAGGGTAATTCAATCACAGCGAGACGGTATTGCTCAACAGAATGAACACATCATTGACATGCGTCTTGGTTCTTCCCCTCCTTCCTCCTGCCCTCTTCACTTCCTTCCACCCATTCCTACCCAGATTCATCCCTGTTCCAGTCCATTTCCCCCTTGGATTCATTGATTAGATGATTACTTTAATATTTCTTTCTCCCATGCTAAAGGCTCTAGCTACTTTTCAGGGTGATTGAAAAGCTAAAATGCTTCCTTTCCAATGCTAACATGCTTAAAAACAGGTATCCTACAAGAATATTTTCCTATGAACAGATTAAGAACACCTCTCACCAATGTGTTTAAATCAAGTGGGGAAAGAAGACCTGATTCAGGAGTCAATCAACTTTAAGAAAAACTGCTGAAAAAAACGAAGCGATATTTTGATGAAGCTTTCCTTTGGGGCAAGTTCCATCATATTCTGATGTTTTCCTTCTGCTCATTTCAACAAATTTGCGGACTCTGATACAAACACAAACAGAGAACGAATAGTGAGAGGCAGTCTCCACCCAGACAGTGGAAATGGCAGCAGCATCCCTTTCCTGTGGTCTAAGAATAAAGGAAAATAGGCACATAAAATCTGTGTTTACATTGCCTGCTTAGGCCAGTTTGAATTTTTATGTAGGAAGTCAGGGGCTGCAGGCTCCTGACCAGACGCGTGTCTGAGCTGTTAACAACAAAAGAAAAATATATATTTCCAAACAACAAAAGAAAAATATATATTTCCATCTGGGAAACTTCTGAGTGACTCCTTTGCCCTCCAGGAGGTAGAGACCCATCTGCATTATGGGTAGACTAAGGTCATCTTTGCCCCTCTGGGCTAACTCTAAAAGAGATGAGAGCTTTCATAGTTGAGTTGATCAGTCACTCAAGCCTGACTCAGAGTTTTAACAATTTACACATCAGACAAGCTAAAACTTGAACTCATAATCCTCACCATGCACTACAAATGCATCTAAGTGACTTGCAGCAGCTCACGTAGGCAGCCTCAGGCAGATGTGACATCAAATCTGTATCTTTCACAAGATGCATTTTCTGTAATACCCTTGATCCTGGCTCCATTACACTGTTTACCAAGCAATCCTTGCTTTGTGCATAGCTCAAACCCAGCCTGAAAAAAAAGGATTTACAGGTCTTTGAATGCAAAGGCCTTGTTATTTTACACAGAGTGGTGTTCTGTAAGGAAATCAGGGGAAGATAATTTCAATGTGTTTTGGAGGGGGTTTGTGTCTCCCTGCCCTTATGCCATTAGCTTTCCTGGCTACCAAAGCAATAAAATTAATATGCAGTCTGTGGAAGAACTCATGTTGATCTTTGCAGACTGTACCTTAGTTTATATAAAGTGTGAAGTTTGGTGGAGAAAGATGGTTGTGAACTCATTTTTGGGGGAAGGAGAGAAAACTGACAAAAAAAAATATATGTCAACAGGGAAAGAAAGGAGAGAAAGTCAGAACCTTAAGGAAAGGGGGACTTGATGGAGAAATGTGATCAGTTAGATCATCTCCAGAGAGCCCTGGGCACTCTTTCCCTAGAGTAGAAATCAGAGCAGGAGTGTGTGTTTTAGCTTGCAATTCCCATCTTTCCATTAGCTCCCTCTATGCAGCCCCTGCCCCATTTATTGCACTTGTGGAACTGATTAGTTCAGAGAGGAACAATCATCTTGAAAAGGGTTATTTGAAACTCCAGCAATAATCGCTTTATTCTGAATTCCTCTATGAATCCAAGAGGGCAATTACAGGTCTTCTTAGAACAGGGGAAGAGCACTGCATGTACTAAAATTGTCAACACGGAGCAGTCTCTCTGAGTGATATGGTTCAGCAGTTCAGGTCTGTGACAGAGCAGAGGTCAATCATTTTACTGGAAAGAAACACAGCTGGATGCTATGGATGATAAATTCGTGCAGAGCTTTACAAACATGATCCTGTACTTGCGGTGCTTTTGCTGAGAACAGGCCTGGCAACTAGACTTGGGGTTGTCCGTGATGCTCACAACTGCACAGACTGCACGTGCACCATCACATTGGGGCTGCAATCCCCAAAGGTCTCACAAAACTCACTTTTCTGCCAATGCAGAGTCCTGGTGCAGAAAACACTGAGAATGAGATGGGCAAAACAAAGAAGGAGGTATAAGAACAGGCTCCAGCAGGGAGATATTTCATGCCCTGTGGCCTGCCCTCGTACAGAGCATCTCTCAGACAGCAGTAGCTCTGTGGACCACCAAAAGACCACCTATAGCCATGTAGGTTTCTCCGAAGCATGAAATATGTCTAAGGGGAGGTGAGTGAAGGGCAGTTTGCCCATCTCCTCATCTCCTGTCCCCATGTGCTAGATCCTGAATCCCCATACTATATCTGACAAACAGCTGAAATTCCCAAAGAAGTATGCCATGGTGGATTATCCAAATACAGGCTGACTATTAAGCCTTTTAGATGTGTTGTAACCTCCAGTCCCTGCAAGGCTTGCTCAGGTTTTCCTTTTTCATGACATTGGTCTATGTTTGCTGTCAACATACCCTATACTGTTAGCACTCTGCCACCAAGGTCACTGCAAAATTAGGTATATTCCAGCATCAAGGATGTGATGTGAGAAACAAGCTTGTTGCTGAAGCTAGAAATTACTATTTTGCCTCCATCGACCTAAAGGAAAGAGAGGCAAGAGAGACTGGGTCCACATTGGTGGGTACTGGCAGATAGGGTGTTGCCCCACGTATGAAAATTCAGAATAAAAGCAAAATTAAAAAGAAAAAAAAAAGAAAGAAAGAAAAAGAAAAAAGGAAAGAGAGAGGAAAAATACCTGTGAGTTACTGGAGTGATAAAAATCAGCCGAGGTTCATTTGAAACTTGGCCCGCACTTGTGTCATGCCTGCTCAGAAATTCAGCCTGGATTTGCTCCAGATCCAGCCCAGATTTGTTTGAAGTTCAATATAGTTCTGCCCTGGACTTGACCAGATTAATGTGGAACTGTACGAATTGGCCCTAGCTAGTGCAGGTTTTGGCCCAGGTTCACTTGAAAGCACCTCTGATCTCCAAGGAGCTGAAGGGGGTCATTGAGGAGGGAGAGCTTAGGGAGGAGGCCTCAGGTTCACCTGCTGCTAGCCAAAATCATGAGTCCCATCCAGGGTTATTTCCATCCAAATCATCCCAGAAAAGCTTTATATATGTATATATGTATTTATAGGGGGGAACTGGTTTCAATCCCCGTATGGCAGAATGATGACATGCCGTAGTTAACGAGAAGTTAATTATTTTCGCAAAGCCTCACATGCTTTCCATTGGCACTAGTGGAGGCTCCGCCGTTCCGCTCTTTGAATTGTCATACCTCCTTGATTAATTCTGTCACAAGAGCCAGCGCCGCTCTGAGTGGGGGGAAGCTAAACCGGCTGGATTTCATAAACACTTTCGCAGGCACACAAATCTTTCATTGGGACTCAAAGGGAAATTAATTTGTTACATAAATCTTAGGATAAGCAGAGCACTTGGGAGGCTTCTTGGTTTCGTTTGACAAAACAGAGCTTGATAGAGTCACAGGTTGGCCTCATGGGACAAAGACCTGTTGTGGAGATCTGTAAGCTGTTTTAATTACATTAAAACACCTGCCTTCAAAAAAAACTGAGAGCTGCAGGATCAAACACTTAAATTTTTAAGAAATACCAGAATTAAGGATGTTCTCCAATAATGTTGGGCAAATAAGGATTTTTTTTTGTTTTGTCTTGCTTGCCAAAGTTTTTTTTAAAAAATAGGTTCAAATGAAAGCAGATTATTTATTTGACAGGGGGAAGGAACTTAAATCAAGCCCTTGAAATGAAATAGATTAATGCGATTAAAAATAAAAGTCCTAAACACTTCATTTGGGATCAGTTTGGTACAAAAATGAGCATATGGACAAGTTATTGCATCGTCTCAAATTGATGTCTTGATGCAGTTTTGAAAATGAAACTCTGTGTTCTCCCATCATTTTCTGTTTGAGATGACTGAAAAACCTTCAAGTTTTTTTTATTTATTTATCCAAGACGATTCCCAGCCCTGGCTTTCATTCACTCATGTACACCCACAAAGACTGCAATTTCCAACCAGTTTGCTATATTTGCATCACAAAGACATTGCTTTTATTTGCCTTCATTTATCTTCTCTAGGAGTGTGCATCGCAGCTTGTAACTGCATGCTCCTCTGTTCCACTTCTGGGGGATCATCACCCACTCCTTACATAGGATGGATAGAACTTGCTAGAAATGAAGCTGTGAGAGGTCTGATTTCTTCACCTTGTTTGCTTTGTGCTCCTTGTTTTTTGTCACTGATCAAGCCCTACTCTGAAGACTGAATGGTTTGTTTCTCCTGGCTTCCCTATTGCACTTTTTATGTTGATACCTGGGTACTTTATAAAGGTCATCACAACACCCAGGAGTGGAGATTGTACCTTTACAGTGTCCTACAAAGGTGATACTGATACAATAAGCTTCTATCATGTACCTCTTGCTTTCTGCAATACATCAACATGAAATATATCTCAATTAGGAATCCTTGCTCCTGAATGAGGTCTCTGTTAGATAGTGAAGGCATGGAGAAAAGAAAGTATCCTCCACTTCACACAGAACAGGAACTGGCAGATTAACACTGAGACCTGCCTAGAGGACAACTGGTCATCTACAAGAAAGGGCCATGCCGGTGCAAAAACTTAGCTTCAAATTCTCGCTTTGTCATTCAGGCCTGGAATAAAGCCAGAAACTTTCATTACATAGGTATGAACAACTTTGTATGTAAAGTTAATATATTTTGTATTTTTATTAGACCTAATGCTATACCTGGTAAAAGAAAGCGAATTTGCAGATACAGAAACTCCTTTTTCAGATCTGGAGAAGAGGCTGCAAATGTCACAACTAAATTCAAGCTGACAGCTCAGCTTAATGAACTGTCCGCTGACACCATCAGACAGAAAAGATAGTACTTGCAGAGTATCTTGATGGGGAGAGGTAGCTGGTTATTATCAATGGGAAAGGAAGACACAAGGAATTCACAGTGCCTGGGAAAAAAAAAAAAAAAAAAGAAATTTTGGAGGAGACGGGAGGAGATTATGTCACCTTGCAAAGTTTCATGTCCAGATTCGTCATAAGAAGTCGTTTTACAATATATTCTTCTATGAGAAATATCCCCTTGCTGGCAGCAGGTTGTTTCTGTCCCCTCTTGATAGAGTCCAGCCTGTTGCTTCACTCGTCACCCTACTTGTCACCACACATGCTCCAGAGCCACGCTGCCTTCACGTGGCCTTAGGACCACGGCCTTGTGCCGTGCGTATGGGCATTAGACCTTGGGGGTTTGGCTCTATGAGCTTCACAGCCCGTTTCACCACATTGGCCAAGCCAGGAAGATTCAGGAGGTTCCAGTCCTCTTTGACATCTGTGGGAGCTGGAAATCTTTGGGGAGGTGTCTTCCCTGCAACAGGCCGTGAGAAGGGCATCAGAAAGCTTAGATCACTACTGGAATGAAATTCAGCCTCTGGAGGGGTGTTTCCTTCCAGGATTGGACTGCAATGGCGATAAATATTTTTGCAGCCACAACATGGTGAATGAATCCAAAAAAAATGGAAGACACCATGTAATCACCTAAGCAGATGCAAACAAGCAAGTAATTATCTTTCTTAGAGAACAAAAGGTCATAGGGAGGCAGGGCCATGAGGTCTTGGCCTGGAAAAAACAGAGCTTTCATCATGAAAGAGTAAGGGCAGTGCACACAAGGACGTCACACATGTTGGGAGCGAACAAGCCTTTCTGACACAAAAAGCAATCTTCTCTATCACATGGAAACAATAGCTCAGCACCGTGTGAAGGCATCTGTTTTAGTTCATGGGAACGAGATTTTTCTCACTCTTCGTGGGTTCATAACCAGAATGCTCCAGGGCTCATCGGTTTTGGGTGTTTCTTCATTTGAGATAGGACTCTGTAACACTCACACACCTACAACACATGGCACACCTGCAAGGAAATCTTGAATGTGCTGTCACACTTCAAATCTCCTCACCACCTTGTCCAAGCCTACCTTGCTACCAGATATTTCCCCTTTTCCTACAAGTCTTGGAAATAATGAAATGAAACTTAAAACTTAGCAAAATGCTACACCTTGCAATGATTCCCCCCAGCAATTTTTATTAAGTCTAATAATAACATTTCCTGGCAGTTGTATGAGCCATTTGGAACAGAAGACACCTCGTAATCAGAAAGCTGAGGACAACTTGATTATCTGTTTGCTATTAACGTTTAATATTTTGGTTTACAAGGAAGGGTGGGGATAGGAATGCTGTATTTATCAGCCTGCTGATGGCCCTGGCTGGTGTTCTTGCCTCCCACATGCTCCACTCTTCAGTGGACGGTGAAATGGCTCTCTCATGTACATCTTTCCTTCTGCATTACCTCCATCAGGGAAAGGTTTCCCACCCCCTACCATGACTAGCTTTTCACATCAGACATAGGCTGCTCATGGCACATCTGGTGTCCTTACAGGATCAGCTGAAGATGGTGGTATGTTCCCCAGCCCATTCACCAGGAGGATAAGGCTGGACTAAGCAGGGATTCAGCTCTTTCCTTCCTTCCCATTGCTCAAACACAGAAAGCAGCCCTTGCTCTTGGAGATGCACATAACCTAGAGAAGCCTAGGATCTGAGCTCATGAGTAAAATTGTCTAGAGCTTCAGCCTTGAGCCCCTCATCATCAGAAGACAACAGAGAAGGACTCTTTATGGAGGTGCTCAATGAGGCAGAGGAGTGTAGGTGAGAGGAAATAAATCCTGTAATGTTGGGTGATCTAAGAGTCCCTCCTGTGTGCACACAGAGCAATCTGTGCACTCTGGCAGCTGCTGCACAAAGATGGTCCAGGCAGGGTTTCCATTCTGTTGTGACACCCTCACCTCTCCTGGCTCTGGATTCACCCCACCTGTTGGACACCACCGGAGGGTCCAAGGTCAAAGCAGCACTTAGGAGAACAGGGCCATAGGCTCAAAACAATGTTCAAGAGCACCTTTAGAGGGCAACCTCCAAAGTTGTGTCAACTCAATGAATGCTAAAACATCCTTCATTTCAGGAAATAGACCTCCCTAGATATTGTCTTGTTTTGTTTGTGAATTAAAGGAGAAATACCTTTTTCTGAATCCAGGCAAGAACTTGAAAACCCCTTTCCAAGTCTGTTGCATCCCTTCTCCCCAGAAATGCATGTTCAAAGGACCTCTGGAGACCCTGAACAGACAAGAACAGTGTCTAGTTGGATGTAGCTGTGCTATTGCCACTTGTATTTGTAAAGTCAATGGTATTTGTAAAGCAAAAACTAACTGCATGGTTGAAGGAGCACATAGTGAATCAATACATGTAGTAAAGTAGCGAATTGGGACAGATGAATTCAACCCTAGCTAGAGAAATGAAGACTTAGAACTTAAAGAAAGAGCCTACATTTGGATCACAATCTTGGCGGTGGAGACCATCTCCCTGTTTCCAGCAACGCTCACAGACTTTGTTGCTGGCCTCTTCCCCTCCAAGCTGGGATTCCTGAGCAGTCAAAGGGGTGGTAGATGCTCCCTGCCCATGGCATTTACTGCAACCTGGCTGCCAGATCCCCTTTTGTTCATCCCAGCTTTAAACATATCGATTGTACTAAGCTTTGTTTTCTTCTTGGAGGAGGTGGAAAAGAGAGAAGAGGGAACACATTAATACGTCCACTGTGAATTGCTGAAATATTGACTCAGAAGCATTACAGGTTAGGGAGCCAGAAAAAAGAGAGAGAGAGGTGACTGTATGATTACAACTCACAAGATGCCTTGGCCCTGCTGGGTAGTGGAGTAATTGCATCACTTCCCATGAATTCCTTCTTGCTGATTATTTATTTGCAAACATATTTGCTGGCCAAGATAAAGCTGGGTGACAAATGGAATCAATACCCTGACCCCAAATGACTCAGAAATATGTGGGTAAAAATACAGCTATGTTTAAAAACAACTGCATTTATTTTGGGAGAGTGGCTATCCCGTTGAACAGCATTGAGGATTTCACAATGCAGACGAGCAGAGCAGTCATATGTTAATAATAATCATTAACTCTGTGAAGCTTTGTTCAATCCACAGAATGGCCTGGAGGAAGCCACGGAGCATGTGAGTGAACAAGAAACTGAGGCACGGAGTGGGAAAACAGCTTGCCCAAGACCACACAGTCTGGAACAAGTCACTCTGTGTCCTGCGGGGCAAGTGGTTGACTCCACGGAGGCAGAATTCAACCAGTAGTGATTGCTTAGAAAAAAAATCCCACTTTTGATTAAAAGCAGGCATGCATTTCCTGTTGATATTTTTATTGTCTATATCATTCTAGCCACAATGATCGAGAAATACATGGCATAAAAATTCAATGCAAAAAGGTGGCTGCTTTTATTAGCTAAAAATCACGTACAGTTTTCTGTCCATAGGCCTTTCTCTCCATCTCAGTGAAAAATACTATGAAAAATACTCTCTTTGATCAAAATCTTTTCCATTTCTTTTCTAGCAAAAATTAACAAATGAAGACTCATCGCTGTAGCCGGAAACCAAAAGGATTTTAGCCAAAAAGCTAAGGAAAAAAAAAAAAAAAA
>VZSV01000002.1:19158361-19212572 GCA_013398735.1 Nothocercus julius
TTTACTGAACCCAAGCAGTGGAGGGAAACCAAAATAAAGAGAAGAATAAATTAAAGAAAGTAATGGAACACTGAATACTGCAACATGTATCTTGTTTTTGTTTGTTTGTTTTAAAGAAAAAACTTTAATAAGATCTTAAATGACAAGCATTAAACAAACTGGAGTCCATGAGAAAAGATGGAGACAAAGACTTGGAGAAGGATTCTTGGAAAACTCAGAATAGGTCTTTGAAAAAGCAATTAGAAATTGCAAGTCAGAAAGTCTTCACCCCTCTTTCCTCATTTGTAGAAAATGGGCATCACTGTGCTATGACAGACACTGGATCTTGGAGATCTCAAAAGAAAAGGGGGGAAAAAGGCAGATGAAACAAGATGTGTGCACATACATACACACACATGAAAAAAAAAAAAAAAAAGACATGTGAGTGCCCAACACTGATTCCACTGATTCCAGATCCTCACTGGTTATATCTCTCAAGGGTTTGGAAGTGTCAGAAAAGTATGGCAAATAAGGTGACAACAATACAATATGGCAAAAAAGGTGACAACAATACAATCGGTTGTTAGGATGAGGGCAAGCACAATATTGGTGCTTATGTCCTTCCAGTTTTGTTTGTTGAAGGTTTTTAAGAACAGGTTAGTTAAACATCTGTTAAAAATTATTTAAAGGAGCAACTCCCATCTTGGGGCCATTGATCAGTGTCCCATTTTCTCCAGGGTCCTTCTGGCTCTATTTCAGTGGTTACTTCTCCAAAGAAACATCATATAGTGGTTTAAAGGAGAATAAATGGGCTGAAAACAAATGGGACATGAGGCCCCAGATTCTTCTTCTCTAACTATCTGAAAGTGGGGAATATAGTCTAAACTAGTCCTACCTCAGCAGTGCTGGAGAGAGACCAGCATCTGAAAGGACTATTCATTGATGTTTCTTAAACAATGCTTTAGGGATTCAGATGTTTAGAACGCAGTCATCTCATTAAAGCCTCTAGAACCAGTGAGGAGATGATGGTCACTCCAGATGGTGATTAAGACAATTGAAGACAGATATTTATGATGGTCATTTAAGAGGAATGAATATCACCAATTAGGAGCTTATGTTTATCTGCTTGCGGTTGTGTTTCTTACTGCCGTTGATCATAATTTGCAATTATTGCAGTGTAGCAAACGTGTGAGGAATACAAAGTGATTTTTGATGTTAATTCTCTCCAGAATGATCCCCTCTAGATGCAGGGCTGTTATGCAGCGTTTAGATAGCATCATACTGACAACTCAAAATGCCACACTGGTGAAATATTCGATGAGCTGCACTTTTTGGCTCTGAGTGATCTCTGACCTGAGCAGGGTGTGCCCAGAAAAGACGAGAGACATAGGCTAAAAAATTAAAAAAAAGAAAAAAATACACAGGAAAAGAAAATCATAGTACAAACACACCATGAGCCAGATCCCCAGCTTGTTTAAACACTGATATGGAGAGGGTGAGGCAAATTTATACCAACTGCCCTGCAAACTCCTGTCAGAAGTCCGGGAGGCTCTCAGAAGAGAAGTCGCTTCCCCTTGGCTTGCCAACCAGACTGCCCAGCATCTCCTAAATTGCATCTAATACCCAGAATCATTTTCATGTGCTCCTCATATGAGTCTGTTTCTGATTATAGCGAGGAGAATTGAATTGTTATGATGCCAGTGGGAGAAAAAGCGCAACGGATGCAAGTGATTCTACCAGAGGGAGCTGTGATAATGGCAGGGAAACATTGATTTGTGTGTTTAATGCATCTTCCTATTTAATGGAACTGGAGATAATAGAGAACAAGAGCGGGTTCAAATGATATAATTTTGAAAGGTAATGGGAACAATAATTTTATTATCAATGAAGTCTAAAATGGCATAGTGTTGTTAAGAGAATCTGAAACGCAAGTTGCAATCTTTCACATCTCAATTCACCAGGACAGCTTATTTGAATGCTTACAATTACGGGCTCCCGTTGCTCATTAGTTATAATAAGAGGCAGATCAGTGCAAATCTGTAGTGGGCAGAACACATCCCAAACCACTTTGCCATGACCAGAGAGTTTATTTTTTGTTTGCTTTTAGCTTTCCAAAAGAAAAGAACAAGTGATAGGAAGATAAGGATACAGAGGGGATTTGAAGTGAGAGCACACAATTACTCTAACTGTGAATCACCTCCACGGTGCATGCAAATAAGAACAAAAAGCCCAGATGAAACTGGTCTCAGTGCAAGAATCCAGTCACATTATGGGTTTTTTTTGTTGTTGCTGTTGTTGTTTTCCACATTCCATATTTGTGCAGCACCTAGAACCTTTAAAAGTCTGTGGCCAGACCTTAAAGTCTACCACAAGAGTTTAACCCACCACTAAGTGTACTCCTAATAACCCAGTGATGATAACTGGAGAAGTGTCGGTAGAGAGTTCCATGCAAATGAAGAGATTTTACAAATGGACACATAGATTTGGGGACAATCTTTTCAAGGCTGAGAAACATTTCCCGAAGTAGCAGCAGTCTTGCAAATATTTACAAGCCACAAAGAGCAAACCACCATAAAATAAATCCGAGTCAGTGCATCTAGAGTATATATATTTGTAATTCTGCTTTTGCATCATTTCAACAGCTCTGCTGCTTGGCACCAAACTTTCACAAAAATAAAACCATGGATCAGCACCTCCCTTCCATGGGGAGGCTCAGCCATTTCAAAGCTAAACCTTGCTCTTTCTTTTTCCGCAAATATACTTGCAGACTAAAGCTTTCAAAACCCTAAAAATCCCTAAGTAATAGCCACGTGCATCATATAGTTAAGTCACTTCAGGAAAATCGTTAACATATTGTGCATTAGCTGAGCCTTGGCAAAAGACGGTAGTTGACAAGGTTGAAAAACTGCTCTACAAGCTGCAGCTATCAAGAGCTTCTTGATGAGTGGAAGCCATGTTCATCAGCCTGCATGGGAAAGACAACTAGAGGCACCTTGAGAGCCAAACAAGAAACACTTCCAGAAAATAAGCCTTTGCAGCCAAAGCTAAGTTGCAAAGGATGTGATTTCACGCTATAGCCTAACAAAATCTAACTCCCCAAAGCTAAAAGGCATAGTCTCTCTCTCCCCACCATCCTCTTGTCTTGTCAGTTCCTTATGCTGATCCATCAATCATTCAAACAAACTGTGAGTCACTGACAGGACATAGAATTAAAGAAAAAAAGAGGAAGAGAATCTTAGTTATCAACCGAGAGCTCACAGTGCATCTGTGTGAAAGACAAGTCTCCAGACCATTATGGAGTCTTTTTTTGTTTGTTTTTTGCTTTTTATCACTTTATGATTTTTATCACATGAAATGTTTGTCTGCTCTTTCTACCCTTTCTCAAGCTAGAAAAGCAAATTGTTGTAAGGGTGGAGTTCACCTTACCCAGGCTCCCATCTTGGGGATTCCTCTAGAGCCGAAGAGGAGAGAAAGAGGAGATATGTTCTTCTCTAGGAGTGACCACTGAGTTCCCAAAGACTTACTCCAAGAGAGTTCATGGGAAAAAGAAGCTTATGAAGAGACTTATAGCTTAGAAAATTTGTCCTTTCTAGCATGCTTTGAGTAAACAGAGCCAGCTTATGGTGGGAGGGGGAATAGGGTGAATAAATAGGATTCACCTCACATCATGGCAAGCATCTGCATTGCAATAGGACACCCAAGCTCCTTTTATAGCCCATGGAGAGACATGGACACTGATGATGAGTGATCCATCCAACCCATTACACCTCTTCTTTAGGATGAAACCAGTCCCACTGTAGACCGCAGATGGGACACAGGCTGACCAGCACTGAGGCAGATGTCCACTTTATAAATGTCTGAAGTGAGACAAAACTCACTGGAAAATTTCCACAAGGTCAGACAAGCTGGGCTGGTAGAGACCAGCATACCCAGGGCTACCAAAAGAGAGCTGAATGTGAGCAACCTTTCTCAACTACAACCTCTTATTTTCAGTGAATGGTTATGGTATTAGAGACATTATAATCCTACTATGACTGATGGCATGAAACAGGAGCAGAGGCTCTTTCTAGGGATTTCCCCATGGGACACAGGTAACATGGCAAGGGGCAGGAGAGAAACAACCCAGTCTCACTATAAGTGCTTCACACTTCATGGCAAGTGAAACCTGCAGAGTGAAATCTGATCTGGAAGCATGCAGAGAGACAAATTTAACAGGGCATCCCATGATGTCATTCGGAACAACCACTTTCCTGGCTAAGAAAGAGGCAGACAATTCTCCATGTCCAAGTCTGTACATGAATCCTCACTACGGCATCTGCTGCTGTTCCTTTCCTGTCTTATGCTTCCCTCCATTGCAGCAGTTTTGCCCAGGTCCTATAAACATCCAGGAGGCAATCAATGAGGTGTGAATATTTAGCTTATAAAGCTGCTCAAGGATATCCATTGAGAGGCTGGGAAAGCAACAGTGGAAAGTTATTTCCAGGCTAACTGTCACTACACTGCTGCTGTTTTGGATGTTCCTGCACTGCATTGATGCACCCGATTACCCAAAGACATCATCTACAGGCTCTGAACTGAAGACCCAATAAATACACTGCACTGGTCATGAACCCATGTGCTTGGAAAGCAAAAATTACATTTATCATTAGATTTTCCCCTGACTTGGAAGTGCTTCACATACCACCAGTATTTCACAGTTTGGAAACCCCTGGCCTAAGTGCTCTGCTCATCCAGGACCGGGAGTTTGATTTGTCCATGGCT
Organism: Nothocercus julius; assembly: GCA_013398735.1. Classification (NCBI taxonomy): domain Eukaryota; kingdom Metazoa; phylum Chordata; class Aves; order Tinamiformes; family Tinamidae; genus Nothocercus; species Nothocercus julius. The sequence continues at coordinate 19,163,102 of VZSV01000002.1, forward strand.
GCTCTGGTAAATGATATGTGCCTAGGCAGTCTTCACTACTGTATGCCCATCACAGTGGCCAGGTGGCATGATGCATCCTCTCTTGTACACTGTTTTCACTTCCAGAACATACTTGCTGCATGCTGACCATACACGGGAAGTTGTTCTTGACCCATGTGAACTTCCAAACTATGTCTGTAGATGCTTGGGAAAACTCTGCTTGGCCTGAGCCAGAACCAGGCATCTCCTAGACATGGTCTGGAAGTACAGATGGGACAAGAACCAAGTGCAAACAATGGGGCTTGTCTAGGAGACAAGTTAGCAGGGGTCAAAGCTATGCTGCGGTACATGCTAACTGTCAAACAACATGGACAGTTCTTGGTTTTGTGCAGAAGTTGTTACTGAGAGATTTCACACTTTGCTATTTTAATAGTACTAGTGAAATCCCTGGTGGTTCTTTGGAGGTCTAAAGCTAAAGAAGCCAATAAATGTCAAGGAAAGATTTTTCTTATGGCACATTACTATGTGTTTTGAGTTTTCCGTCTAGGCTATTCAGGGTGGGAAACCTCCAGTTAGAGGAAAAAGTAACAAGAATGCAGGCTGTTTGAAATAATATCATGTTCTTTGAATGCAAACAGGTTGTCATGCCTTTCCCCTTGCCCCAGTCAGATCCTCTCTACTATCAATAGGAATAGTAATCCACTTTGGCATCCAGAAATGGAGCCTGGATTTAGAGGGGCCAGGTTTCATCTCAGGCAGTTTTAGCTATTAAACCTGGCATTTTGTCTGAACTGATCTTATAGCAGCCCTCCAAAATTTGCCCTCAGAAGGCAATTCAGGCCATCTTTCTTACGCATCAATCTTAGGTCAGAATGAACCACTCTCTGGAGGTCCTGAGATCTTTCTATCGAGCTCTATTAGAGGGAGTCTGAACAGCTACTCGAGGGAGTCTGAACAGCTACTCTTCGCTAGATGTCCCTCATTTAGACAGCTGCAATTAATGAAGATAAATCCCACCCATAGAGACTAACTAGCTGGTTCCTTCTCTGGGGTCTCTCACCACTTCTGTTGAGACCGCTCTCCATTGCACCGCAGTCACGGACACAACCCAGCATCTCAGCTGGAGACATCTCCTTGCTGGAGAACCGCAGAATAGCAGGCCACAGGGGGTTGGCATGTGAGTACAAAAGCCTGCAGAGTCATGAAATCACCCCAGAGGGCAAAGCATGGTCATGCTCTGCATAGTCTAAACCATCCAAAATTTGAATCCAACAGTTTCCATTGCTTCCTTTGCTGAGCCTGAAGAGACTGAAGGCAGGAGGGGAAAGGGGGGGTAACCAGAGGGAAGCTTATTTCCAGTTAATCCGTGCTCTCAGGTTCTTCCCTCCAGATTGCAGTGGTGAGGCTGAGCACTGGTCCAAGCAGCCCAAGGGTCTACCACCCCAACACAAGACCCACGAGAGCAAGGAGAAGAGATTCCCAGGGAGGACAGCACCCTTTGGATCAGCCTGCCTCTGCACAGCCCTGAAAGACAGGGAGTGAGGAAGAAGGAGCAAAATGAAAGCGTGGTCCTGTCTGCATCTAGGACTGAACATGTGCTGTTCTTGGCCGTACCTGTTCTCGAGCCGCCGGTATTCTGACAAGGCGTCTCTGTAACCTTTGTGACGATGCATCCCCAAGGAGGATATTTATGATACTCCGGCTATATGTACACCTGGCACTACTCGCATCAAGGAGCCTTTATGTCAGCCTGGGCTGAAGGAGGCCAGGAGGTTAGCCTGTACGAAAGCAACAAGCCCCTTCTGAAACCATGTCTGTCTCATCTGACCCCAGGTTCACAGACAATTACACAGGCTCTTTGCAGATCGCTCCTGCAACCTTCCACTCTTGGCAGCAGAGCTCTGAATATGTTGGCAGTGGGAACACATTCTGTTCCCCTATCTTCAGACACTAACTTTTCCAAGGTAAAGTCAAATCCTGCAGGAAGCGCAATTCCTTGAGCCAAAGAATGTGCCAGTTGGTTTAGGGCAGACAAAGCCCTTCTATAGAGAAACGTTTCACTTTTCCGGCAAAAAGAATTACTGAAACACTTCACCATCCCTCACCTCTGGAAAGCCAGTAAATATTACTGTGCAACTAGCAGAGTACAAGGAGAGAAAAGAGGTCCAGAAAGGTTTTCCCAGGAACCCCCAAGGCTTGATAAAGGATGGGAGTTCTGGGACATTTCATGAGTGCCATCTGCTTTAGGCACAGCTAGCTGGTCTTATTGACCTTGTAACTTTTATTATCACAGAGTAACCAAATGATTGAGGTTGTTAGGAACCTCTGGAGATCACCAAGTCCAACTCCCCTGCTCATCTGTGTCCAGATGGCTTTTGAACATCTACAGGGATACAAACCCCACAACCAGTCTGGGCAGCCTCTTCCAGTGTTCAGTCACCCTCACAGTAGTTTTTCTTCATGTTCAACAGATCTACCTGTGTTTGAGATTGAGCCCATTGCCTCTCGTTCTGTCACTGGCTATCACTGAAAAGAATCCTGTCACTGGCCATCACATTCTCTTCTCAGCCTCCCAGCAGATACTTGTATACACTGATAAGATCCCCTTGAACCGTCTCTTCTTCGGGCTGAAGAAGTCCATCATCTCTCAGCCTCTCTTCATAGGAGAGATGCTCCAGTGCTTTCATCATCTTAGTAACCCTTTGCCAGAATCATTCTGGCAGCTTCATCAGCTTCATGTCTCTCTTGTCCTGGGGAGCCCAGCACTGAACCCAGCACTCCAGATTTGGCCTCACCAAGTCTGAGCAGAGGGGAAGGATCACCTCCCTCAACCTGCTGGCCATGCTCTTTATGAGAACATGTTTCCACATGGCAGCAGTCCTGGGATCTGAGGAGGCTAGAAGAGAAGAGATGGAGGAAAGAAGTTCCTAAATGACAAAATATTTGACTCTGGCTCTGTGCTTGAGATTGACCATGAAAGGATCATCATCTTCTTTACCACCACCATGTCAAGGCATTGGAAAACTTTAATGAATCAGGAATTCAGACAGGATGAACAAGTGGAAGGGAAATGAAGAGGCGAGAATACTCAAATCAGAATAAGTGCTGGCTGGTTCATCTACAGACATGAGCCTTTGTTTTTATTACCAAGTAACAAAAGGTACAGTTTTGCAAAACGTCATAACTAAAAGCGGACTCAGCCTGCAGTTACCCTGGGCTCAGGCTGTTTGTTATCACAGCAGTCTCTCTTCCAATTACTGGGCCCCCTTCTCCTCTCTTGTTGCTGTAATTTAAGCATAATTCCAGGGAAGTTAGACAGAGGCACAACTCTGGAAAGCTGCTGGAGCCTGATTATGAGCAGCTTTGTAGTCATTTGCTACAGAAATGGTGCAACATTTCTTTTGCTTCCAGTCTAGACCTTTGCTATTTCTGCTGCGTTTTTATGGAGCTAAAGCCAGAGTGTGCTTTTCAAGGGAAGACTATACCATCCCATTTTATGTTTATGACCTCCTGGCCAAGAGCCAAACAAGCATAAATGTGTCTGATCTCAAAATAACCCTCTTCCATCTCTGACTTTATTTTTTATAGTCATTGAGCGCTGAGCAGATGACTTCATTGATTTGAACACAATGGTGCCCAAATAAAGATAACAAATAACTGAGCAAAGTAGAAAGCAGGCAAATCAATCGTGCTTGGCATGATGGAAGTTGAGACAAAAAATGGTGTGAAGCGCTGTGGAGGATTTCACCATGCTCAGAATAAGGAGAGCCCTCTCACATACTTCTTCCCATACTTCTCCCACCACGGGCAAGGCTCCTGGAGAAGAAATTCAATCATAGTTTACAATTATCTGCAACATGAAAAAGGTTTAAGATAAAAAGGTGCAAGCAAGATCCATCAGTGTGTGGAAGATGAACTCAGATACATTTAAAATAGCTATTTTCATTTTTCATTTATGAACATTTTTCATCATGATGGTAAATAATCCTATGGAAAGGTAGGAGGTTATCTCTTGAAATGTGGACTTTGGGCATCATTTCTCTTTCCTTGTGAGTCACTTTTCTAAATATTGCTAGTGAGAAAAAGATCCATAGAAATGAGATTTAGGACTTTGAAATCAGGGGGACTTTTTAAAATAATCCCTGCATTATTCAGTGTGGTGCCAGACTCATTGGACAAAACCTCTAGCTTATATTCTGCAGCAGCCCAGATGATCTTCGTGGCCGTTTATGAGCTTACAAACCAAAGTCAGACGGTACAAAGTCTTGATTATTCACTGTCTTCTGTCTGTGCAAAGGGGATGAGAAATGTTCCTACCGCCAGTACGGTACATTCCACATTTGTAAAAACACTAAACAGTGCAAAGAATCAAAACCAGCAGCTCCTGTGCTGCCTCTGTGCTTCTGCAGCCAAACTCCCTCTGACAGCTCTGAATACACAGTATTTCACATAGGATTCTAAGGGCTTCTTGCCTCTACTGGAGAGTTCCCTGTGATGATGCGACCCAGACCCACTGCTGCATATCTGATCTGTAGTTGGAGGCTTTTAGGAAGAAGACAGAAACAGAGAATTCTGGAAAGAACTGATCTGCAGGAAGAGATAAAAGAAGAGAGGAAGGAGAGAAAGAAGAAGAAAATGATTTTATACATAGAAAATCTTCCTTTCATGCAGAGTGAAACCCTGGGAGCATAAGGTTTTCAATGTGCATTTAAAAATAAAATAAAATAAAAAATAATGTGGGCTACAACTAAAAGTTCAAGAATGCCAAGCAACCGGGGAAAGAGAGTAGGAGGAGAAGAAACAGAGTGTGAGAACTTCTCCAGCTCTTCCTGAACACTAGAGGATTCAGAAAGGTCCGAAACCACAGCAAAGAGCTCAAGATGAGGAAAGCCACAAGCACGTTTCGAGCACGGCCAGCGCCACTCGAAGCAGATTAGCAGCATCGATATATAATTGCAGAGTGAAATGCCTGCCATGTGCCACAAGACTCAAACTTCCCACTGGGGCCTTTTCCAAAAGAATGCAAACAAGAAGAGCATGCACAGCTATAACATGCCGAGCAGGGAAGAAACTGCATTGAGTGAGACCCCTGCTGAGCCCAGAGGAAGAGGAATCCACATAGCAGAAGGTTATCAGAGCTGGATGTTGAGCAACACATGAAAGAAAGGCTGGGAGGAGAGAGGAAGACATTGCAAGCATAAAAGTTCAACAGAATTTGTGCCAAGGTTGCAAAGTCTGGGGATGGGAGTAGAAGGTCTTTCCACCAAGTAGAGCAAAACTGTAGGAGCCAGGCTCTAGTCCCAGCTGTGTCTGACTTGGGGTGAGCCAAAGGTGATTAGACATCGTAATAGTAATGGATTTTTCAATTTTGGTGTGAATTCTTTTTTCACATTTCCTCAAAGATTCCCTTTAAGAGCCTTGGAAAAATAAATGAAAATATTGCAGCTGACAGCCTCTGAAGCTGATGAAAATGTCCTTTAAAGCAGACCAAAAAGGAATCGTAGTCTTAGATAAAATGCTCTTGAATTGGGACAATACATAAGCATACTTAGACTAGGATCAGCATAGATTTCTCTGAGGTTTTATATAGGCTTGGAAGCTCTTTTGGAACACTTCCTTGAAAAAAAAAAAGAGACCTTCCAGCACCACTACTGGCTTGTGTCACCCTCCAAAGAATAATTAGCACTGAGATGTGTTGGCAGGCTCTGCAGGAAGTATGATGTGCTCTGCACTGATGCCTTGCTTGGTAATTCAGCTACTACACTCCCACCAGCTCCAGGTGCCAAGCGACTCTCAAAGGCTGCAAAGATCATCTAAAGCATTCACTGCAATGCTCACTTGGGATCTGGAACTGAGGGCTCATTCCTCAGATATGTCTGAGTTTTCACGGGACCTTGAGTGTTATATACAAGATTAAACCCCCTACTCTGTTTCAGCACAAGAATTTGTTTGGAAATCAGCTGGTTTCTGGAAGGGATAGGTCAAAACACACACATTGAGACAGCCCATACCCTAGGCTCAGCTCTTCTTAAGCACATCAGATGCTCCTAGCCCCATCAATGGCCAAGTAGACAGAAAGTGTCCAGGACATGCTCTTGGCCTTCTAAAATCTGCACAGGAGTCACCACTTTACCTGGAGATGAGACTCAGAGCTGAAATGAAGATTATTAACTGAAATAGGGGCATGGCTCATTCATTTCATGTTTTTTAAAGCATCCACAGACTCTTTCTGCATTTCACTAACTTCATTCCCCAGGCCCTTCCTCCTTCATTTGTGGTCTGAGTCATTTTTGATGACTGATTTCAAATAGGGCACCAAAAGCAAATCTGAAGAATATCTGAACAGAAAGTTTTGCTTTGACCAGGTGACACAAATGCCTAAAGCACTGCAATTAAACATACAGTTTCAGAAGAATGAAAATAATCATAACTTGAAGTTCTGTCCATAAAGACCTGAATAGCTGAACCAAATTTCTATATTTAATTACAACAGAGCTGAAATTTATGATGGTCTATGGAGTTTGTGGCCTCTCAGCTAGAGGTCTCAAGGAACATGTTAAACAAATGTCTATTGGGAATGGTTCACAGAGATCTCACCCTGCCTTAAGGTTATAAGCTGGCTGAGACAACTGCTGAAAGTTCCTCCCAGTCCTATTTTTTCCTGAGTTTATGAAATACTTGCAAAACAACTTCTGTTCTGACACCCGTTGCTTTTCTTTCTTTCTAAATAAAAATGAAATTCTGTTCAAACCAACCCTCTTGCTGGTAGCTCTCACAGCAAGGGTTGTATCTCAATTAGGAATAGAAAAACGTGGCTATCAAAGTTTGGATGGGGGGGTAGGGTTTGATTTTCTCTACTGAAAGCCTTCTAATGCATGAGCCATGGCTCTGCATATGAAATTCTTTGGCAACAATAGCAAACTCCATTGGAAACTTGTGCTAGGCCACCAAGAGCTGTCTTTGCTCACTGTTTTTACTGCTGCTTTCCTTTATTTTTGTTCTGTTTACATCTCCTGTTGAATTTTAAGACCTTATGAGGTGAAGGAATGACAGAACAGTGATGTTTTAATTTCATCCTACTTTTTTGCTTTCCTCCATTTCTTTATGTTTTACTTGTCTCTAGACATATATATATACTTTTATGTTTGGCATAACTGGAAAAAAAAAAAAAAAAAAAAAAGAGAAAATCAAGAAACAGAATTTCTAGGGAAATAAAGTATTTTAAAGCCCAGGCTATTTTTGAATGAACTAGAGTTCATCCAAATCACCTGTGAAAATAAGCTGAGGTAAAGGTAATGGAAATAAATTCTAGACTTGCCACGGGATGAAGTTGCACAGAAGCCAGTGAAGGCTCTCAGAAGTGCAAGAAACATAACCTGGCACTAATTGTAATTATTCCTCTTGTGATCATTATCCATGTTGTTCCCAGAAGGACCCTCAGACAAGGGTGAGGACAACCTTGTGGTAATTGCAATAGCAAACGAGCTCATTCAAGCTGCTGGAAAGGTGGAACAGAGCAGAAATAAGATTGTGCCTTAGAAAGAGTGAGGGGATGCCATATTTTTAAAGAAAATCCAGCATGCCTTTGGGAAGTCACTTCAGGCTCCTGTGCCTTATTTCCTGTGGTAGTGAAAGGGCATTCTCAATACCTTCTGGCACTTGGAAAGTGCATCATCAACCTTCAGGTGAAGGTAACTAACTCAAGGCACAATGAGACTCTTGGATGCCACTATCACAATCTCCTCTGCCATTAAGGGATAAGGAGACTTCCAGCCTAATACCATGGATGCTCTGTTCTCTCCTCCAGAGATCAGTTTTTATCCCTAAAGAAAAATCAAAAAAAAAAAAAGGTTTTGTACTGCCCTCTCTGTACTGCTGCTGGATAATTAATCCATGCAGGATTTTCTCTTCCAGAGCTATGTCACTTTACACCTGTCTCCATTCTTGGGTCTTCCCATCAGCTTCGCTCGGCCCACCGTAGAGCTGCATGTCCAGGAGGGCTGAAGAGACAAGTTGGCCTCATTTCACGGTTCCTGAGGCAACCCATGGTACAGTCAAGCCAAAGTGCTGCTCCCAGATCCAATCCTTCTGCCTCTGCAGGAAAGAGAGCTACCAGGAGAGGCAATTGCATACAGGGCAAAATTGTTCCTCTTCCATTTAGGCCAAACTTTTGGAAGGTTTTGAAGAAGAGGAGAATGTCGTTTTGATGCCTTCAAGAGGCAGATTTGTAAGAAAGCATAAAATAGGCTTGGTTTGAGACAGTAAAATCACAAATACCTTCATCTTAAAGCAGGAGAATCTTCAATAAAGCTGAACATTCTGTCCAGAAGTGAATTTCAGTCTTGATCCAGGAAGAAAGAAACCGAGAACAACAGGGAATCAATATTTATCTCATAGGCCACAAAGCAACAAAACAGTGCATTTCAATTACTTTTTTTTAAGTGCCATTTTATGAGTCAGTGCTCTGATCTGTTGTGCTCACTTCCCGATAACATCACCACCGAGCTGCCGTCTTACCGTGGAAAAATTCCATCAACAACAAACGCCTCCTCGCTGTAGCCCCAACACCTGGAGACAGCAGCAGAAACAAACAGGACTATCATCAAACCGAGGTCAGGAGGATGGTTATAACAGAGATGAATGAAAGTGCACGGTAGGAGCCTGGGCGGGTCACAGGGAGGACACAGCTACTGATCAAAGCCAAGAGTGGACCTTCTACCAAGAGCAGGAGGGAGTTAGCTGGGAAACCGTGGACACCTTGGAAATAGAGAGCTCTGTCCTGGCTCCTGGTGGCAATATCCATAAAATAGGTCTGAGCATTATTCAGAGGGAAAACAAAAAATAAAACAAAGAGAAATAAAAATAAAGGTTTTTGCTTTCCATTATGCTCTGAAAAGGAGTAACAACCATTATTTCTTATTCTAAATGCAGGGTGTAGTCTGTGGTGCCATGGCTTGCTAACTCTGTTTGTTTTATTAAGAGCCACCACAGACCAACAGCCTCCTCAGGATCCTATAGCACAAATTTCCAAGAAGATACCCTGTGTTTGCTTGGTTAAGCCATGGGAAGTCAGGAAATGCCATGTCCAAACCATGATTATTTTTGCTGTTTCTAAAGCAGCAGGGCCACAGGGCTCAGTCTATCTCGCCTTTCACTAGGCAGTTTGAGAGGTCCTGTAGGACTTGAGGATGAAGGCATCATTCACCCAGTCAATAGCTCCATGCACATGCGGCCATAGGAAAAGTCCAATTTGATGGGTCCCATCTGATGCCCCACCATATGTTTGCTGCACAACCCTGTCCAGAGTCCAAAGCATCTCCTCAGCAAAAGCAAGAGCTAAACCCCCTTCCCTGATGCCCATGGAGGAGACCTGAAATGAGCAGTATCCCGGTTTGGACAGCTTCAGTTGAAAGGTATGAAGCCATGAAGTCTTGCTTTTGGTTTTCATCACCATAGATAAAATTTGATCAAATCTCTCAACCACAATAGACGGGGAAGGGATGGACAAGCTTATAGTACCCAGATCCACCATGAAGGCAGCACTCTTGAAAGAGGCTGAGATGGAGGAACTTAACGAAGGAAAACATAGAACTGCCTTCTCAGGCTGACATTCAGCATCAGGATCCAAGCAGGCTCCAGGAATTAAAATAGAAACAATTAACATGTCTAAGTTTATCTTCTAGTCTCTGAATGTTTCATTACAGGACCTGATGAGACAATCCAGGCTGTACCAGTGCATCACAGAGGAGTGAGTTTTCAGTTGGTCCTTAAGGAAATGAACCTACTTTTACCACTGGCTGCATGTATTTCTGTCCTAACTGTGCAATGCACTGGCCAATTCCACGTGATTTCAAGGAAAGGGGCTGAAACTCTCATAGGTAACCAGTTCCTGCAGCATTTCTGAAAATTAATAGTCAGGTCAAGGAAAGAGACAATCAAAGCCCCCTGGAAGGAAAGTCTGCAGTGGCTAAACATCAGAGAGCAGAAAATGTAAACAAGTGGTTCAAATCCACAGCAAAACAGGCAGTTTGAGTTTTGCTGTTTAGGCATCTATTTTGTTTAAAATCTCTCCAACCTAAACTTCACGAAAAATTGAAGAGCAGAAAAGAGAAGTATTTCTGCCATCAGGTTACCATGAGGGAGGGAAAACTTGTTCCCTCCTGCAACCAAGCCACCAGCTTCACGAAAGCCATGCAAAGCAAACAACAAAGAGAGGAAATGGCCAAGTAGATATCCTAATTTGATAAGAGCATCAGTGCTGTGCAGAACTAATGTGGAAAGGGAAGGCAGATCTGTAGAAGGCAGAGAGGTGCCCCAGAGATTAGAGTATTTAGGGCAAACCACATGAGGAGCTATGAGTGGTTTTAGAGCAGAGTGACAGGCTTATCTGAGAAAAGCACGTATATACATGGAAAGCACTTTAATTATAATGATTTTCAGCAGGTCAGCTGCAGAAATAGAGTGGCTAAGCCCGGGGCTAGTCCTGCTCCCCTTATATCAGTTTGCTTCTTAGGCATATTCACGGAAAGGGAGAGGATAGAGGTGGAGGATGGGGATGACCTCTGCAGCCCGAGCATTCTGGGCAGAGCAACGGGTACTTTGAGGACCAAACCTAGTGCTCACACGAGGTCCTGGCTCATCCCAGCTCCCCTGGGTAAACCAAGGGACAAAACAGGCTCAGATCCAGCTGCGGCACCTTCCCTGCTGGCACGTTTTGAGTAGAAGCACAGCAGATATAATGAGCAATTCTTTAAGCACTTCTCATTGATTCTAGCTCCTTTAACCCCTCCGCAACTTCTAGTCACCTTCCACCAAGAGGATCAGACAATAGGACTAACAGCTGCCATTGGTGACTTTGGCTATTGCCAGCCATTCATCTTGGGGAGAATTTAAAAGGCAGTTCAGAAACCTGAGTCATTTTGAAAGAGAAACATACTCCCTTTCATCTGGGCGAGAAGGGGGGTTCAGAGTGAGTTATAGGGTCAGAGCTGATAAAAAGCCCAGGAAAGAGGGTTGTATAAAGCAGAGATGTTTGTGGCTGATTATAAAAAAAGCTGAAATCTCCTGCTAGGGAGAAGCTGTCTCTGAGTTCCTGTCTCTTCTCAAACATCATCTATCATCAAAGCAATCAGTCTCAACCATATCCAAATCGCTATCAAGTGGGAGAAGTTGAAATCTCTTTGCTTTTCTCAGCTAGGAAGGCAGCATCAATTACAGATACAAGGCTACGGTAAACAACCCCTGACCCAGTACATTTATTCACAAGCTGTTCTCACTAAATAGCAACCAGATATTTGGGTGGGAGGCCTGTCAAAGTCATCTCTATACTTTTAATGGTTTTTTTTCAGTGGTTTCCTAACATGCAGGGTGAAGCCATCACAGGACTTGACTGCCCCGGCCTGGATGGGGATCAGAGATGTGGGGGAGTGTTGTTTGAGGGGCAGTAACCCAAACAGACCTGCATTTTGTGCTCCCAGAGGATAATATTCAAGACTGAACACAATTCCAGGTGCTCTGTTGGGTCTGCCATGGACTGTTTTGCTGGCTCGTTTTGGAAATAGAATCATTATGATTGGTAAAGATCTTTAAGATCTTTGAGTCTAACCACAGGGCCATAGGAAACTGATCCCCACCTCCCAGTACAGGGACAGTCCTGTCATGATGTCTTAACCTTTGGAAGCCCTGGGAGCAGGAAAGACATGCAGGACTTGGCCAAAAGGATCCCATCCTAAAGCCAGGTAAGTGGGCAAGAAAATTTCCTGTGCTTCATTGAAGTGTGTCAGAGTGGTAGAGTCCAGCTGAGGACTGCAACGAGTGTGGAATGGGGAGGATTATCTTTTGATCCTCTGTTTATTTCAGTGGTCCCAGTCTTTTTTCTCCTCCTGGAGCTTGCGATTTCTTGGTCTTATTTGGGGAAACCCATTTTGGCAACAAGACAAGGAAGTCAAAGAGAATCATCCTGGAAAAACAGAGCCAGAGGAGAGTCAAAACAGGGACACAGAAAGACTCATTGAAGAGGGACGGAGGGAGTCCTGGGTTGGAGGCAGCAGGGAAGGTGAGAGATTGCGGTGTTCTTGTTGTGTGCAGTTGTCTGCTTTTCTGCAGCAGAACCAAGATCTAGAAGTTGGAATTGGCCATCCTCTTGGCTCATGGTGGTCCTGGGATCTACAACTGCATTGATACTCCATCATCCACTGAGCCATTCTAGTCTCATGGTCTCCCACACCAGACAAACTCCCATACGCCACAATTCCCCAAGGTTTTCTGAATTTTACCCCCTCCAGATATCACAGAGGAGGTTGCTTTCCTTTTTTGATAGCTGCTTTTGCTCAGAAGAGATAATTTGAAGCCACTATCACTTGTCTTCTCTTCTCTTTTTCTATAAATCAAGTGAGGAACAGTTAGTGCTGAACACTGACTTGCTTGAATCATGTGTTAGCCAGAACAGGTCACTTTGACCTTTGTGAGGCTCTTGCAGCAGAACTCAGCTGTTCTCATCCTGCCACGTGTTGAATCCCTGCCAAGGCTCAACTTGAGCACACTAAGGAATTCAAATGTGTGGTGGAGAAGCTTAAGAGATGATCACATCCTAGCAGAGAAAATCTACGAGGACAGAAAGTACCTGGTAGAAGGTATCTGAGACTCTTTCATGTGGCAGGTGAGGAGAAAAAACACTAATGATAGTGAAACAGAAACAGTAATTTTCTTAATTAGACTTACTGATAATATTAAGCTTTCAACTACATAGCCCTTTTATCAGGTGGGACAAAGAAGGCAAAGGGTCTAACTGAAATATAGATGATAAAAAATTGCTTCTTGCTTCACTTATTTCTTTTTAATCCCTTGGAAAATAATAGAAAAAAAATACATCATGCACTGCAGAGTGGAAATAAATGTTACCAGTCAGCAAACTGGCAGTTCATTCACCTTGGGGGATTTCTTCTCCATCAAACTCAGGTATTATTGCAAATCATATCTCTCACAGCTTTACCTTCAATCACCCATCACTCCAAAATCTTATTTGCTCTCCTTTTTGCAATGAGAGACCAAGAAGACTCAATCATTTGGGTCAGAGTCTCTTCTGTATCCTTGTGTGGCTTGGGACAACATTATAGCTACCTGTGAACTTCCCATCTCCCTGAATACGGGACATAGTTCAGAATAAAATGTTTTAATGTTATTGCTCCTAGGAAAAAAATGCCGCATTGATTGCACTGTGATATACTGCCTCTTGTATTGAATGAAATGTCATGCAGTGCCAAAGCGCAGCTGGAGGATGTGATTTATGCAGTGCTCACAGAGGGAGAACTGGGTGGCTAGAGAAGAGGAGCAAGTATGTCTGTCAGCTATGGACAACAGACTTCAGAGATGCAAGTTTTGCAAGTGAGAAAAGACTATTTATTGTTTTACTTAGCTATTGAGGAAAGGCTGTCTCATTTCTTTTTTCTTCTGACATCTCATATAGTCTCCAAGCTGAGACAATCATCTCAAACATCCTTTACAGATAAAAGTGAAAAATAAGCCAGGTCATGACTTATTAGATACTTATTTCAGGATGAGGGCGTGTACCCAAACTTCCACTGATGATATCAGTGGGATCTCAGTTGCAAGAGAGAGGGCCCAGGGTGACTAGTTCGTTGGTTGGCATTTATCATAGACACATCTTTATCCAGCCTGAGGTCAACCATAGATCCAAAGAGTCCTTGAAATAGGACTTCATCATTCTCCAAGTCTATTTCCTAGGAATAAACTGCAGGAAACACAAGGTTTCCCCACTCTTCTTTTGGTTGTGTGTGACTTCTCAAAGTCATAACACTCCTCCAATCATGCTTCATACCCCAGCAGGGCATCTGGGATTTACTCTGGTCAGGTCAGCCTTCCAAGATGTGAATGACCTTATTAAGAGCCCTTATTAAGAGCCAGAAGAGATGAGGCTGAAGGATGGTACCTACTCACTTGTTTCTCCCTGTTTCCACAACAACTTTTGTATAATAAACTGTTCATTTCTTAACAAGAAAAGGGAAAACTTATCACATTGCAAACTGACTGGGAAATTACCAGAACAATGGGGTATGTTGCATTCTGTTTTGGTGCTGAGAAACAGCAGTGCAACAGGGAGGCAGAAAAAGCAAAACTGCCATTTTAATTGCCAAAATTGCAGCCTGGTTGCTCTGGGACTGATCTTTAGTGGCAAAGCCAGAGCTGGATAAAATGCTGGATAAAAAGATGACAATCTCTGCTCTAAGAGTGTTTCTCAAGGCTAGTTCAAGTAACAGCCCATCTAAATGAAGAAGACAGCTGGTGAGAAGCCACGTTTGAAAACCATTTGCCCAACTGTCTCTTTCGTAGCAAAAACATGAAGCTTAATAGTGTCGTGATTAGGGTTCCTGGCTGACATAGAAACAAGGAGAGAAAAGGAAAGGCCAAGAAAGAAAAGGCCCTAAAGTCAACCTAAACATAACTGACTCTTTTTGATGCTAACTACACTCTCAGCTAATCAACACCAAGCCACATCAGCGCAAAGATAAAGCAACAAAGCACCACGAGCTTGGAGCCACAGGGAAAAATTTTCACAATGAAGAGTGGGAGAGAAGACTGGGGATGGAAAGCTAAGTGCAAGGGTTTCCTGGGGAGGGTGTACGTGGTCTTCAGCCCGTCTTGCGTGCCCATGCTCATAAATATCCCTTTTCATGCCGTGCTAGTGCCAGTCTGTTTCTAGAGGGCAGCGAGCCTTGGTATGAAGCACATCGAGCTGCCAGAGAGTGTGGGATTTGTGGGGAGCGGGCAGTGGAAAAGAAGACGAGATAACCTTGCGCAAGAGGAAGAAGAATATCATTAAGAAATAAAGAGCCGCCAGTGGGAATGGAGGGGTGTTTGAAAAAAAAAAAAAAATGGAGGGGAAAAAAATAATCAAAAGGCCTAAACATCTCTGGTTTGTTTGAGAAACTCAGCATAAAGGCAGCCTTTTTGGGAAAGAAAGACAAAGCGCTACCTTTTCTGGAATTTGAGGATACAGACGTCTCTTTTTGGGAATTGTTTACACCTGGACACCAGGGAGTGGACTGAACAGCCAAAAAAGACTGAGGTAACTTTGAAAAAATCTGTGTTGGGACTGCGGGTTTTGTTTTATATTATTTGTTTATTTAAATACTTTTTTTTTTTAATGAAGCAGCTAGTGTTTGAAGAGATCGAGCTTGGTGGGATCAAGGTACATTTTTAGGTTAGTGGTAGCACTATTTATCATTTTTAAGACAAATTTGATTACCCTGATGGGAATTCGTGTCTTTGGGGAAAGCTGCCCAGTTGTCATATTAATCATTGCTTTTAGTGTTTTCATTAGGGTTTTGGTTTTTGGTTTAGTATGGGATATTCATTTTTTTCCCCTTTTAATTTAACTTTCAGCTGCCCCAGGGCTTTGGCCCAGTAATCTTTGTAGAGTGTTTTTCCTTCAGCCACCTTCCAGCCTAGGAATTTTATGAAGGTTGTTACTTGGTCATACGGCCATTGCGGAAGACCTTCTACCGATTTTTCCACGAAATAAAAAAAATAAATAAATAAATAAAAATAAAAATAAAAAAAAAATCCAGGTTCAAACTGAGCATTCATTGTCTCAAGTGTGACGTGCATGGTGTTAATATTCTTCCAAAATCTCTAAAGGCCACTACCACTGTCTTCTACTTCGGTAATGCCTCAAAACCCAAGTCATGTTGCAAGACCTTTCTGTATTCAAAGAAGAACAATCTCAGTGGAGATTACATCTTATCCCAGCCATTCTGCTCCAGTTCCTTTGAGGTTCGCAGAAGTAGCTGACACCCCAGCCTGAGCTAGTGCAGCCCATGAAACAGGACAATCTTTGGGTGACCTGTCCCATTAACGCCAGTAAGACAACATCACCCAGGCAAACTGAGGCAGCTGGAGAGGAGTAAGACCAGCCCGTATATATGGTGTTTCATCCCAGACATCCAAACACCTTCTCAGGATGAGATAAATAACTACAGGCTCCTCTCTTTCTCCCCTGACAATGGAAGGTGCCCAGGTTATTGGTCCAGAATAGATATCCATGTTTCAGATTATGAAATTAAGAATAAATACCACATTAAATAAATTATGGGAGACTTAAATATTAGAATTGAGCAGTAAGGGAGTTTTAAATAATACTTTTTTATAGCTGGAGCAGCAACCACATTTTGCAAGAAGTCTGGAAAACTTCACTAATAGAATGCTGAAACAGATTGCTTCTATTTTCTCATTTTATTTCAATGAGGTTTAAATATTTCCTCTTGATAAAGCAAATGCATCTATCCACTTTGTTATTTTGATAAATTTAGCTTTGACTTTCATTCTACAATCTGCTGCTTTTAATATCACGCTACATTTCTTACATTACATTTCATTTTATGACAAATTAAGTTGTCGTGGTATTTTCAAAATGAATCCATTATGTGTTACTAAAGTGAATAAATTCGACATTGCCATAACAAACTAGGTCAAGATAATCAAAATGAAACATTTAGATACTCTTGGAGACTAACACTTTGGAATTTCTTTCCTGCAAAGTGTTTCTCTTTAGAAGAGAAACCAATGGTATTTTTTTTCAAATAACAAATAAATATAATATTCCCTTCCTCAGTCAAGTCTAGTAAATAATCAGTGGCAATTTAAGGGAATATGAGGAATATAGACATGGGAGGAGAGGATGCAGACTCAAGATATAGGGCAAGGGATTAGAAGAAGTGATGTTTCTCCAGCTCTGCATGTTATGGCCTTATCCCTTCAGCTCCCTGCCCTTGGGGGTTATGGTGCATTTAACCAGATGGTGAATCAGGTCTTGGAATAAGTGGAATTGCTCTCCTTGGTGGAGCTGAACCCTCTGTCATGACTGTAGAAGGAGTATGGGTTTTGAGACTTCTGATTTGGATATCCCTCTTACATGACCACGGTCAGACAAGATCACCAGGACGTGAACATCCAGTGGCATCAGGAGAGACCCAAAGTGCCACAGTGTGAGCTGCTCCATCCACTTGCGTTTCAGCCCCACTCTCTGAAATGAGAACAGGAAAACAGTCAGTAAAGTTAACTAGTGGACATATTTAAAAGAAATTAGAGGAAATGGACCCACATCCTGTGGAATTCACCCCTGCCAAAGTTTGCAAAGTCGACTTCTGTGGCTAGATTTAGAAAGGGAGAGGAGAATTTAATGGCCAATAACATAGCTAAGCAAAAACTCCCGTGCACGCCCCACCGTCCACAATAGTGAGGCTTATGTTTCTGCTTGAATAGCTGAAAGCGTCTCTGTGACACAGGGCAGGAATGTAAGAGGCATCCCCTAAATGTTACATTTGCAGACATGCAAATATTATTAGCACTACAAGAATAGCAACAAGGGCACCCAGGAGACCCAGGGCTGGGCTACTCTTTCAAGGCTTCAGAGAGGTAAAATCGGTCATTCTAAGTAAAGCTGTCTAAAGTTAAGGTCAAAGTTAGTAATTTAAATTTTCTCTTTGGTCTGCAGAGAGAAGGGCTCAGTGGAGACCGCATGCCTGTCTAAGAATTGGAGCCTGAAGACATCTTAGCCAACTTTGTAAGAGGTCCCTGGGAGGCAAATTAGAAGAGATTCTTACCTCTGTGAATTGAAATTGTGACTTAATGAAGCAAAGAGACCATCAGAACGAACATAACGTGAACAAAATCCTGCCAGTTAAAGCACTTACCTGGCCAGAGTTTTGGGTACGGATCCCTGTTTCGAAAATGGTTTGATTCTTTCTACTAGGGATCACATGGGTTTAATGCTGAGAGACACCTCAGGGGCAACAGCAGCTCTGAAGCTCTGTGCCTCCGGTACAGTCCAAGTGCTGGGGTGTGCAACAGCTTCTGTTGTGGGCAAAAGTTCAGACTCAGCCCTTGACAAAGAACTTCTACTGAAAGTGCCAGTGGTTTCAGTCCAGTTCTTGCAGAGACCCTAGGAGGCAGCAAGACCTGAATCTAAGAAGGACATTCTAGAGTAGTGATCCCAAATCAGGCACCTCAGAGACCTGGTTTCTCCTCCCAGTGCTACTCCAAGTCTGTGGACCGGCCACATCATCACCTCATCCTGCATTTTCCTTGCTCAAGAGTAAGAGATCACGAACAACATTCACAGCTTTGAGTTATCTCATGAAATGGTCCATTCGGCTTTCATGACTTGCATGGTCCTCCCTTTTCAAGGAGAGAAAACTTCCACTTTCAAATGCATATCTTCCACCCACAGAAAATCCAAATTAATCAGCAAAATAAGGAAAATCACTGGGAAAAAAAAAAAAAAAGTAAAATGAGGGAACTTGGAAAGCTAATTCCATAGACATGGAAACATACCACACCCAGTCCTGACTGAGGTTGTTTCAAAGGTGCTAGGAATGCTTGAACAAAACCAGGTGAAATCCAAAGAGCGTTTTTTTTTTTTCTATGCTCCAAACTCCTAATTTGAAAGCCAGGCGTGGATTTAGTGGAGAAACCAAAGAAGGCAACAAGAAAACAATAAGTACATTTTCATCAAAACCCCCCATGCATCATCAGGCACTGGACTTCACGTGACCAAGTTATATTGCGACTGGGCAGCCTCCCCACGGAGGCTGGGCTGCTTCTTAAAAACATGACTATTTTCCTAATGTTTGCGTTTCAGTAGCTGCTTTGCTCAACCGCAATCTCGTCATGCCAGATTGATAATTGCATCTCACTGTTAGCAGTATGATTTCCCCTCCCATTTCCTCTTTTCAACAAAGTTGCCGACAGGTTTGAGATGTGCTTTGTCAGCTGCAAGCATCTATTACCTCCTTTCTGCTAGGTACAACAAAATTACATTTTTTTTTCCAGCTATTTGAACAATAAAATCCATCCTGCTTTCATCCATTCTGCAAGACTATGTCCTTTACATTAGAAGAAAAAAAAAAAAAAAATCTTTAGGATGGAGCATTCAATGTTTAATTTAAAGCCCCTAATTCCAAGGAAGCGTGTGAGTTTTTATTGTCTTGAATGGCACCTTTTCCAGATTGTCCAAAGTGTAACCAAATGAGACAAAAATATGTATTATCACCATTTATCCACTCAGATTCTGTAAGGCTCCAGGAATAGGCAAAAAAGAAAACCAAAGAGATGTCTGTAAAATCCCCAGGTCAGACTGCCTTGTGTGGTAATTTGTTGCATCTTCAGCAAAGTTTCTGGAGACCCATCAGTCAGGACCAGCCAGAAATCTGACTTGATTCTCATCAGCAGGGCCCAGATGTCCTCCCTCCTGCTCAGGCTAGCTCTTGCCTTGGTCTTATCTGCCAAGATAGGTAAACAGAATCTGTATTGTTTCAGCTATTTCTGGTAGATTCCAGTCTAAATTTAGAGATTCTGCTTTCAGAATCGAACCCACTTTGGAGCAGGGAGAGATTAACTAACCTAGAAAAATGTTTCCACATCCAGAATTCATGATCCTATAAAACCATGCCATTGAGATCAAGATCCTGTTGTTTAAAGTCCACTCCTCCAGTTTCAGATCAGAGGTTACTCCTAAGATCCAGATACTGCTTATATCTTACTTAAGGTTCATGTGCAATTTAAATGATCCATGTGTTTCAAGCAAGAATACTGCTACTACTACGACGAATGCAATTCTGATATCACTTAAGAATTACTTATCACATTCTGGCATCATGTTCAGGAAAACAACGTCACAAGCTGAAATATCAACTGCTACTTGAGCCTGGTTACCAACTTTTTGACATATTTATTCCTCTTAACATATTCCATACAGTTATGAAAAAATGGAAGATAACATCCACAGAGCTGTTTAACAAACTCAGCAAGCTTTGTTATTTTCATATATCCTGAGGATCAAGGGAGTCCTTTTGGCACTTTCTCCAGAACTTTTTTCCATTATTCTCTTCCAAACTGCTGACACTATGCCAATGCAAAAGCATTGCATCAGGATGTCCAGATGCATTTTTCCTAACATGGATCTGCTTGGTGAGACAACTTGCTCCAGTGTCAATACACAGAAATGCCAAAACTCCATTGGATTTTACTGCTTATACAGCAGTAGATTTTGTATCTAATAAGTCACAAATCACCTCATCTGGCATTTCTGCTCTCTGGAGCTCCACAGCATAGAGGGGAGCCGGAATGATGGTTCATAAAATCCAAAAAGGAGCTGCTGAGACCACTCAGAGCCTGAGCCCCACAGAGCAGGTTCCCAAATGGTAGAGCCCGGCTCATGGAGAGCAAGGTGCTTGGGGAACATCCTGTCCTAAATATCTCAAAACCAAAAGGTGACAGATACAGCTCTTAGCTGCCATTTAGAGAAGAGATCTGAACTGGACATTGCCCATAACCATTACCATAAGAGGAGCTCAACTGCCAGCAGACCATATAAAAATGAAATTATGCTCCTTTTATGAAGCAATATTCAATACATGGCCCCAAAGTTGATTCCTGCTTCAATACCCTTTTGAAAGCAGCAGGATGTTCAGACCATGGTGCTCTGGCTCAGGTGGGAGCCATGCATGCCCTACAATGTTCATGGTGCTCCTCATACAGCAGGAGGGCAGGCGGCAATCAGAAGACGCAAGGTTCATATTTAGTCCACAGACTGCTATTCCAGATCTGTAACACACAGAGCCACCGATCTGAAAGGAGTAAAGTCTGACTGAGAGGGGCAAAGGCATCCAAGAGGATCATCACCCTCAGAGAGCCTCTGAAGGGAAAAAGAAAGTTGCAAAGAAGTTAGAAGATAATAAAAAAAATTCCTTTAGCCTTGGTGTAGAGGCAGTTAAAGTACTCTAAAAGTTAAAGTAATCTGAAGATATGCAGAGCCCTAAACAAAAACTAAGCTGAAAGACAAATAATTAAATAGTCAGAATGTTTAAATAGCATATCCAAGGTATTCAAATGAGCCAAAGGACTATCCTAGAGTGTCCATGTAAGCCAAGAGATGTCAATAGAAAACAAATAAAGTGCCAAATGAAAACAAGCTGCAGGGAAAAATTAAAGAGCAATGGCCAAGGCATGAAGGCAGTCAGTTAAAACAGGCGTTTGTGTTATAAACAGGAAAGCCACAAGGAAGAGAGAAGAGAAAAAGATGAGATATTCCACAAAATCCCCAGTACCGGAATATCTGTTAGCACCCCACTGCGTCCTGGGCATCAGAGTCTATGAAAAGGTGTTTGAGCGGTCTGGTCCTCCAGTGGTGGCCCCAGCTGCAGCTCTGGCAAAGATAGGGAAGAGCTGACAAAGTCACAAAGGTGACTGTGGTTGAGTAGAAGTCACATCACACCAGCCAGGGTGAAAAGGCGGTTCTTTATTCCTTACCGTTGGCAGTCCTGCTCACACCAGAGTAGCTCCATGGAAGTGTTCAGAGGATACGCAGTGAGCAGCTAACCTCTCCAGCTGTTCACCGAACTCCTCGTATGCCTCAGAGCCATCTGTGATGCTTGGCCAGGTTAGCACCGATCCTGCAGACGCTACAGTTAAGACCCCATATCTGTCCTGGACCACAATCAGTTACGTAAGTGAACAGAATGGGACTCAGGAGCCACCACTTAAACACCTCTGCTTTACTCTATTTGAGTCTTCACCCATGAATTACAAGAAAAATGACCCAAAAATCTGGATCAGAATGAGAAAATAACATCTGAGTCTTAAAAGAGTCCTTGTCACTCTGAATGTATATAAGAAACAGAAATCATCTTACTTTTATTCCTCTAACAGTAAGTACTTTTTTCCAAATGGACAATGTTCAAGGGTCTGTCACAATCCCAAATCAACTCACAACATATGCTCTATAAAACTGGGCAGATAAATCATCAAAGAACTCCAGCCTTGGTTTCAATGGAAAATGAATCAACAATATTTTTTCCTCGATGAGTTCTCAGATTCGGGGAGGTCAGGAGTAGTCAAAAAAACCACCATCCTGACAACTAAGTAAGCATATTCCTCCTTTTCAAGTTAGCAGTATTCAAAAAAAAACCCTTTGTTTTCCTCTGTAACCTTTTAAATTCACCATTAAAAATCACTGTCAATCACCAATGTCATGCAAAGCCTGAGTATAGACTGGATTGAAGTAGATCTCAAAATTCATTTGTGATATGCCTGGGTTTAGCTGGTGGGAGGTGTTGGAGGTGGTGGCACTGCACATCATCACCTACTCCTCATATGATACCTCAGATAAGGGTGAGTTGCTGAGAGGCTTCACTGTATGCTGTCTCAGCATAGACTCTGCGGGAGGAAGACCCAAAGCCGCCTTCCCAGGATCATCTCCAAGTCCTCATCCAGCTGGAATACTGGGGCTAGGGATGATGCAAGATGCCTCATAGACATCCCTCCCCGAGCTATTGACTGGTGGCCATGAGAATGACCAAATCCAGTTGTTACAGTGGCTGTTCCTGTCTCAGCAGGAGGAGGAGTTGAAATAACAGAGTTTTCCATCCTGAGGAGGTCAGGAACCTCTGCTGAGACATCTCAGTGGTTACGTTTTAAGAGGAAAACCAGAACTGATCTGGATCAGTTCTGAACTCCTAGCGTAGCAGATGAGTCTCATACTTTACACCTCATGTAGTTCAAATTGGCCTTGGCTTTTTGTGATTGTCATTCCAGCCACGAATTACAGTGTCTCAGCCAGAGAAGAGACAGCAGTGGATCACAGATAATACATACCTATCCAATGGAATGGAGGAATGAGCCATAAAAGGGATAGCTCCAAGAAATATCAATGTGGATTCAACCCACATTTGCCCAATGCTCTATCATTTCTCTTCTCAGAGTGGATTTTTTCATTAAAAAAAAAAAAAACATTTTGATAGGAAAGACTCAGTGTTTGGGTACAGCTGGCAATATCCAGGCATTCATCCCAGTCTTGGGCTGAAGAAAGGGCCCTAAAACCCTTGTCACCCACTACTCAAGGCCAAATAAAATGGAAGTCCAGAACTCAAGCTCTGATCTCTCAAAAATACGGGCGAACCGTCAAATACATCACTAGTCAACCTCAGTACAAATCAGTCGTGTAAGAAGTATCCAGAAATTTAGTACTGAGCAGAAATAACTTTTTTTTTTTTTTCGCATGTGTTTTGGGTTTATTTGTTTGTTGGATGATAAAATTAGCCACAGAAGCCAAACATATCACTCCATTCACAATCCCAAGCTATTCAAAATCCCCCAGCTTCCTTCTTCTATCCAACCCTCTGAGTGATCAAAATGCCCAGGTTCACATCCAGTTTACCAGGGATCCAGCCAGCCTGGAACACCAAGTCAAGGTAGTGATAGGGTCCCAGCACTGGCAAGCCCTTTACCTGCAGCAGAGCAAAGTGCAGGCAGGGCACACACAGGAGGCGTGGAAGAGCTCTTCACCAGCCCATGAGCTCTTACAGGCATGGTGCTAAAGCTCTTGCAAGCAGCCCACTCCTTCCTGAGCAGAGCTGAGTTTCACCAGTACACAGTGACGCTACTTGCATCCAGTTCTCATGGCTTTCTTCTCTCTGGACTTCCCACAAGGGAAACATCAGCCTCCCAAGCTTCAGGTGAGGTTCCTCTGATAAAAGGTAGCCAGTCTCACCTGAGCAGGTTGTTCTTCTATTACAAAGATATTAGAAACACAGCATGAGGCAATCAGATGTTTTAATGACTTAATTGGGTAATTATTCATAACCATTGATCTGAAAGTCCTTTCAGTACACTTTGGATCCATCTACTTCTTCTCTGAGGATTAAAACCAAGAGCAGTCATACTGGATCACACCAAGATTCTGTCAAGCTAGGTACCCCATCTTCAATAACTACTAAGGGCAGATACAGAACAAATTTAAATTTGACCTAAGTCTAACATGCCTTAGGCACTGGATCCTATTAGCCAGTCCACCCAGAGCAAACAAAGAGGTCCATGGGCAAGAGAGAAGTCACAACAGTGTGACTTAAATGGACAAGATTCAAGCTGAAGAGCTAGGTAAGGAATCTCTTTGGAAGAATTCTATCAAAGGGAGCAGATCATCAGAGTTCCCATTTCTATACAAATTGCAAGCGGTTTGGAGCAGGAGCAAGTTTCAGAGCAACAAAATCCAGGTGCTTGGTGCCCTGCTCCACGAGGACTTGCTGCTTGACCAAGGCAGGAGCGACAGGCAGGTAGCAAAGCAACCGGAGTGCACAAGGTTTGCAAGCAGAGTTTCTCAATCCTGACTGGGAATGAAGGGGAGGAGGAAAGCTAAATGAAAATAAATAATATCTGGCTCCTCTGAATCAAAGCCTGTTACAATCAAAACAGCTCTCCGTCTGCAGCCAATGCCCTGGGGCCTCGTTCATCAAAAATTATATGCGCCCTAGAAGCCACAGGGAAAGTCTCTCTGACAGAGAAGACCCTCCTAACATCAACAAGAGCTGGGGAATGTTTTTATGCTTGTATCTGTGTCCCTGGCTCTCCTGGAGCTTGTGTGGACGCTTTGTCTCACGTCCGACCTGGAGCGGGTTAAACCTTCCAGCTTTTGCTGCAGAGCTTGTAGCAGACTCTGCCCATGGGAACGACGGGCAGCTCGCAGGGAAAGCAGCATAAGGAAATGAGGATTTGGGGGATAAATTGAAATGGGAAGTGGACAAGAGAGCATTGAAGCGGGCTGGCTGGAGAAAACCTGTGCACAAATGCAGGCAACGAGCCTGATTTTGGTTTTTCTTAGAGTGGCCCAGCACTACTGATTTCAGGGGAATTATTCCTGATTTACAGCAATATAAATGGGATCTGAAGTAGGTCCTCTGCTTGCAGGAAGCTTATCCACTTAAATTCCTCTCTCAATCTGTGGGTGGGTGTGCATAAACGTGCATGTACAAGTTTGCACAGGAATAGGAGAGTTAAAATGAGAAATCAAGAGTTCAGTATGACAGGGTAAATGTCCTGCTACCTGGTCTATTTAACTCACATTGTGAAGGTGCCAGGGGACAAGTTTTATATGTCACGTAGCAGCCTGGCATATGCTGACTCATTCTTACTTTAGCATGTAAATATATATGTATATATAGGGAAAAGTGCAACATGAGGCTTTCCATATGAGAAGCGAGTTATGGAGGATGGCACAGCAATCTGGCTAATGTCTGAGGCCCCTTGTCCATCCAGGTCTCCAGAAGCTTCAGGGAAAACATCTTTGTCATGTGGATTTTGCCAAGAGGTTGGAAAGCAGAGCGGAGAGGAGAATATCTAGACTAGATGGAAATGCCAGGCCACTGGGCTTTTCAATTTCTCACTCTTACCCCACATTGCTCATGGCAAGAATAAAATGAAGATGCAAGTGCTACCATGACACACAAGTGACAGGCATCACACATGCAGAACCTCCCAAGAAAGAAGAGGACAAAAAAACATTTTCTCTTCATTCTTCAACAACAAGGACATTTAAATGTAGCTGGTTGGACATTAATATTGTGAGCTGGAAGCAAAAATGCAATAAAATGAGAAGCTGAGAACAAGCAAGGTGGAAACTGGAGACTGAGTAACCTTTAAGCCTGTTACAATAGTCCCCCTTGTCTGGCAGCTGGAGTCTGGCCAGCAAGGTCACGAGCAAGAAACTGTTCATTCCGTATGTAATGTATATTATTTCATTACCCCATTTTATTTAGTGTGGCAATAAATTAATGTATCCTACATGACTGGAATGGTCTGGGGTCTTACTTATTATAACCACATGACCACCTAGAATTGCTGATGCAAAATGAAGGCTATATCCTGATTGTTGAGCATCTGCTCAATAAGGACAGACGCAGTCAAAGGATGATCCAGAAGGGTTAAGATATGAAATTCCTCAAAGAAGCATCTCACCATGGATTTGGAGGCAAGGGTGTCATATCATGCCCAAACCTGTGTGGATAAAAAGTCTCTGTTAAAGACAGGGAGAAAAATTTGACTTTGCACTTGGTATAATCCAAAAATGTTGTTACTCTGATAGGATCTGAGAAGATGTGGAGGAATCATGTTCATAAATGCAAACATAGGGCTCCCCGTTCTCAAAGCTAAACGTAAGTTGCACTAGAGGAGGTGTGTGTAGTATTTTGTATTTAGACCTTCCAAATATTTCATTCCTTTCTATCCACCTATCTTTCTGAGTGTGTATTTTGATCTCCATAAAGTCTGTAGCAGCCTGCGATGAGAGAGTTATTCTTCCACACATACCGACTGGGATATTCTTGTCCAAATTTAGACTTTTATAGGACAGACCTCTGCTTCTGCACTTTTTTTGGGAGGAGGAAAAAAAAAATATTTCTTCTGTGGTATGTTTCACATGGCTTATTTTAAATGCCTGCCTCGCAGTCTGATATAACACTCAGTCCCTGTTGCCCGTAAAGATGTCACATTTGGCATAAAGCAGAATCCTTGTATAGTCCACGCTCCCCAGTTCTTAAATCATTTCAGACCTGAAAATAGGCTTATCTGGAGGGATCTGAACAGAGTGATTGAACTAAACTTTATGAGAACTGAAAAGACATCCTATCTTTCTAATAACTTGATGGATCAACTACTGCTACTGAAACCCTCATGGTGACCTTTGCATTTAGTCCAATCTGTTATAGATTAAACGATCTCTTATCTACTCACTTACTCAACATTTTTTCATACTTAATGAACTGATCCCTGCTAAGGAATGGCCCCAAGAAAGGAGATGAACCACATCCGGAGGGCAAATGCAGCTGCATGGATGTCCTCCGGAAGGACCTCCTTCCCAAGCCATCCACGGAGTGCCCACCATCTCTCTCAGTGTGTTACAAGCAGAGAAAACAAATGGGAAAAGGGCTCCCACCTCAAAGACTGCATCAAACCCCACAGCTCAGCGCAACGGGTTGGTACTGATGTTGCCCTACAAGTAAATTAAGCACCGGAGTGCTGGTGTGACAGGCCATATGTCTCAATAATCTTAAGTCAATCATTTATAAGGCTCAAGTGTGGCTAAGAGGCAAACACATGCATGGCGCTCTGCTTTTTGCCAAGATATAATTTTGCCTCCCTTTCCTTCCTTAGATGAGTACTTGGAGGGATAAATTTAGTCATTTAAACAGCATCAGGCAGTTGAAAATCAGTCCCAATGCTGGTGCATTTTCTACATAGCTATTGGTAGTGGTGATGGCTCAGGGCAGGAGTCTAGCTAAGATCCATGCCCTTATTCCAAGCGAGCCTAAGAAATGGCTCCAACCTTATTCAGCTCTCTAGCAATCTGCATTAATTACCCACAGCCCCAACAAATTTGATCCCAGTGAAATAGATATCAGATCACAACACAATCCAGACCTGCTTCAGAAGTCAAGGCAAGGACCAGAGGGTGCCTAGCACTCACCTATTCCATCTCTATAGAAAACTCAGGTCACCTCTGTATACCCCAGTTTCTCTCCCTGTCTTTACTTTCTTGTTCCTGCTCAGACTTTATGTTGCTTTAGGCTGCACGATCTAGCAACAAGAGGGCCCCAGTCTTGTCTGGAGATCATCGTTGCCAGCTGCAATGCTAATGAGGTATATCCTTACAATAATATCATAGAACTTAATGCATGATTATATATTATGCCATTATTCTAAAAATAATAATATACTGCATAAGCCACACAGTGTTGTGCCAGAATGCTGGCTTTGGGTTTCCTGCGATATTTTAATGACACACTGAGTCACACTGGTGTCTCAGCTCGAGCTAATGGGCATATTCCGAAATTGCACGGGTAGCATGCACTGTCTTCTCACTCCCTAAGCAAAGATGCTGTAATGGTCTCAATTCAGCCTCCTTTTGTCTCAAAGTGTGACTGAATTTCAGCACAGGAAGCAGCTCCTGGCCAAGGTCCACGTTCAGGCTCTGTTTTGCCTTTTCTGCTTTTCCAAGTGAAACTCAATCTGCAATCTTCTTGGCTACTTGAAGGGTATTTGGTGGATGTGGTTTCCAACATATAGCTCAGTGCCTGATTCAGGATCTATGCCAAAAGGCAGAAGAAGCCACAGGAAAAAAAAAAAAAAGCCTCCCATGCACAACTTCAGCAAGCTTGTCACGAGCCCACACATTAAAAAGGAGAAACTTTCCTGGGTGTTACTGCAGCTTCCTATGCACCGAGAGCAGCCACATTCCTTCACTGCCACCACCGAGACCGGAGACAACAATATACCTGACAGCAGCTATTTAAAACCTCTACTTGACAGAAAGAGCGAATGTTTTTATGCATTTTATAAGTCCACAGCCTGCCCGTCAAAAGACGCCCTCCAAATAGAAAGAGGGGCTGCCTGCTTTATCTAGGAGTCACCAACCCACTGCAAGTGCAAGGGAAGGTCAGATTATTTTGGTCCTGGCTGCATCTATGTAGGGACTTACCAGCACGTGCTCGCTTCGATTTGCAGATATCTCAGCTATGTGTGCAGAGACATGCGGACCATGGTTTTGTCTGGAGCCTGTTTGCAGGGTCCCTACAGCATGGTAGAGTCCCCTCCAACCTGCCAACTTGGATGTGAATGGCAGTGAAGTTCTGACTTTGGCGATCAGTGTTTAACCATGTGTATTTTATCCCCTAGATAATTAAGATAGAAGATATCATGATATACAGCTTTTTTGCACGGACTTTTGTCAATGGCAAAGGAGTGGAAAGCATGAAATAATATAACCCTTGCATCCCCTGTGAGAGTGACATTAAAATTAAATTGGAGTCAAAAAATTTCTGAGGTTCACTTCTGTCTCCTGACCTGTTCCATGATGTTCCAAGTGCCTGTGAGGATTTCCCGTTTGGCTGGATCAGGGCGCTCACTCCTCTGAACATCATTAAGAGAGTTTCTTGTACTACATTTGAGTGTCTAAAGAACTGTTCAGCTGAGCATCAGCAAAGATGAGATCCAGTCACTGAAACAGGTGAGACCCTCTGGCTCCCAAATATCCCCATAGAGCGGGCTGGAATGACACAGGAGATTTGCTGCTTTCTGAGCAAGGAGCAGGAGGCTGGGGGAGATACCCCAGCACATCTCAAATGCCTTTGGACACACACACTGAGACGAGCAAAACTCCTCTCTGAAGTTCAGCTTAAGTTGTCTTACTGCAGTTCAACCCATGATTTCTTGTGCTAACCTTTCCCAACTCCTGAGCACCTCAGAGACTCAAAGCCTCTGGCAGGGAAGAGCCAGGATGGAGTGGAAATCACAACCCCTGCAGTAACTTGACTTTCATTTGGGAAGCTGTCCCTTGGTCCTTCCCTGCACTCCCTCCTGCCCCAAAACTGCTTCTCCTTTTCCTCCACTACCAAGACTTTTCTAAAGTCTCTCCCAGACAGGTGAGAATGAGTTATAACACCCAAGGACTAAGCAAAGCAATGCTGACAGAGCAATGCTGAAGTTCAGAGCAGGTAGGTGAGAGTCTTTGCACAAAAGAGACCCAGTTTAGTGGCTGTCTGGTACATTCAGAACATATTTTGAAGCATAGGATGGGATTCATTATTGCTAGACTGAATTGGTAGCCAGCTACTCTGGGTCTTCACTACAGTCAACAGAGATGTAGAGAGTAGAGTCAGTGGCATCCCTGAAATAACTCATTCTTCTTCAAAGTGTTGTCTAAAATATGTCAGATGAATTGCACCTAAAAATTACTCATTTTTATCTGTTCTGTAAACAGAATAGAGGGTGACTAGCTCAGCTAGACATATCTGCCTTGGAGAGGTCTCAAGAGAGATGAGGTTGGTTGCACCCCGATCATCAGAGAAGATTTACACAAGCCGTTTCCTTCAGAACAACTGTATCTATTTTTTTTTTCCATACCAGCCTGATAGGAACACCAGTTAAGAATGAACATGCTGGAAGAGACATCGTGCTCTGTGCTTCAGAGCTTGCATCAATCTTTGACTTTTAGAAGCCAGAATGAGGCTCAGTCCAAGAGGTCTGGCTACTACTTGGCTACTTACTCTTCCAGCGCCCCAAATCTTATCAGGTGGCAGAGATAGGAGTCTGGAATCACAAGTCAGATCCACAACGTTCATTCTTATCTCAGCCCAGGTAAATCCTTCATGCTGAAAGCACAGAGCTCCTTTTGGAGGATGGAAAAGCTCTGACATTCCTGGAGCTGCAAGGAATTTGCACATGCACTTTGCATGTGATGGGTCTAATTCATCCTGGTTTTCCCTCCCTGGCAAGGACTACTTGCCATAGATGACAACATTTAGGGAAACTTCATGGGCTTCCAAACACAGGATGCCACAATTTCTAAGTGTTAGCACCAGATGCAGCCTCTGTGTGAAAGTCTCTTGGGTTTCTGTTTTAATCAAGCTCTTCTGCATTCCTGGAAAACACATTCCTGCTCCAAGAATAAGGGATTTATTTGCCAAATGCCCAAAGGTACAATTCAGTGCTGAACTACTGCCTGCAACATTTCACATTAACAAGATACTTCAGTAGTATGAGGAGTTCAAAAAAGAAGGCAAGACAGAAAGAAGAAATCCAGCCTTCAGTAATACACCATTTGACAGCGATAATCTTATAATAGGGGACGATAAAAAAGGATGCATTCTGTAGACTGGAGCTCTATGCAGGGGATTATTATAGTCAGGAATATACATTGTTTTTTTTAAAAAAAAAAAAAAAAAGTTTTCTAATTTGATTTGTTGCAAGTATTTAGCCTGAATACCAATGCTGCTTCTGTCCTGTCCTACACAGAGTGGCATCCTGCTGCATGAGGTATTTCTTTCCAGCATGAAAGGATAATAAAGATGGGCATTTGCTGATGCTGATTTTAGCCCCACTGCTCACCCAGTGCCTTGGAGATGGTGAATCTGCGCTACAGAGCAGTACATGCTGGGAGGTGATGCCACAGATGTCGGCAAAGACGCTACTACGCTGCCTCTCCCCCACTTACCTTCTACTTCATTACAAGCCCTACTTGGCTGCTCTTCAAACATATGAACTTGGCTTACAGCTGCCTGAGTGCAGTTTAATCACTCCTTGCATTGCTTGTGCCTGGAGGCCCTGTTATGACACTCTTGCCCGTACTGCGTGTTGGATGCAAGAGTAAAGAGGCCAGACCAAACAGCTCCATCAGGACTGGGTGCTCCATTGGGATCATGCCCACACAGGTGGCAGATGCCCTCCTCTCGCTGCCAACACAGTCAGACCCAGTCCTCGTTATTATCATGGGACTAGACTAATTAGAGGAGCCCTTGGAGAGGGCAATGGCCCAGAGTCGGCCCAAGTTTCCAGCTCAGATAGACCCTTCCCCAGGTGGGACACCTCAGCAACGCCTGGAAGCATCTGGCAAAAGGAGGCACTGTGTCTAGATCCCTGCAACCACAAGACCAGATTCCGTTTCTCTTTCCCCAACATTATCTAGGTCACCTTTATCCTCCTCTGCAGACTCCTTGCTCTTGCTCATGAGGTTTGGGGCAGGTTTGCAGAAACTGTGGATATAACTGAGTGGCTTTGAGCAAATCCTGGGTTTGGTGTTAGGAGTGAGCCAATGTCATCTTTTATCTAGCACTCGGACAACAACAGCCACCAAGTAGTAGTATTCAGAGAAATGGTGGTTGCAACCCACTCATCACTCTTCGGGGTAACAGAAAAGCCCAGATATTGGAAAGATGTGATAATAAATGATTTTGCCATACACTGCAGAGGGAATGAATAAATACCCCCAGGACCCTGTAATCTGTAGGGTCCTCCCTTACTTGGAGCTTGCCTGAGGGGCTCTGCACCAATGACCCATAGCCTGGAAAAGATGCTGACACCTCTGAAAGTGGGTGTAAGTCAAGAAATCATCTCCTGCTGCTCCATTTGCTGGGATTCCTCTCTCCACCAGCTCCTTTCCAATGCAGTGAGAGAGCTGAGAATAAAAACTGCAGACAGCGTTATGTGCTGAGCACCAGCATCTCACTGCATGAATGAGAGCAAAGCAACTCTGAAATGGTCTCCTTCTCCCTAATAGGAAACGTCACTCTTTGCAAACACGAAACTTCTCACTCTCCATAAATCTCCCTCCGGAGGGAGGATTCCCGACTGCAGGGAGCATGGAGCTGGCAGGATAGGCATCGGGAGCAGAGCTCCGGAAGGAGAGGTTTCTTGCTGCCCTCTTTTGGTTCCAGGTGGCTTGACTGTGCTGTGGAGAAAAATCTCAACCTCGGAGCTGTATGAGCATCTGTAGAAGAGATGTAGGAGGGAAACAGGTGCTTTGGGGCTCAGGAAAGCAGCTGTGCCTCTGCTTCCTGCAGTGGAGACCCCAGGGCCAAGCCTGATTCCACCACTGGCTGTGGGTAGACCACATCTGGATTGCCTGGGCACAGGCAGATTTTCCTCTACGACAGATATGGGGACTTGATGCTGGACCTCCCATAGAGTTGTGTTGGGCTACCTAGTTTCTTCTGCTGGTCGACAACAGAAAGCACGGCTGGGAGACTCGGCATGGTCCGGGGAACCACTAACCCATGAACAGCAGGACTAGTCTACGCCAAAGTAACCTCTTCTCTTTCCAGCCCTCTTTCCAAATAAGCATTGGTGATATTTTCCAGAGAGTCCTAAATTTGCCAGAAAGAAAAAAGCAAGGGAAAAAAAAAAAAAAAAAAAAAAAAAGAAAGAGAGAGAGAGAGAGAGAGAAAGAAAGGAAACTCTGGTGGACTGGCTTGAATTTACAAGAAATTTAGCTTAGAAAACAGTGTGCAAAGCCCTGAAGATGTCAAAATATCTTTTTTCTAAATGGGATGGGGGCAGCTGAGGATGAACTCTTTACTAAAATAATTCTGAAACAAAAAGTTTTCCACTTTCTGCTCCTGAAACAGTGTTTATTTATGTTTTGTTTTAAAAAAGGGACTTGCAGATTGTAGAGAGGGGGCTGCTCCTAACAGAAAAAAAAATGTTTCATTTTGGGCTGAGTAAAACATTTCAAGCTGATCTAGAATTGATCATTTTGGGGGTTGGTTTCCTTCTTATTCTGGGGAAATAAACCTCCTTTAACAGATCCATGCGGAATTCCTTTTCTACTTCAGTGGCAGTGAAGATTTGGCTAAAAAACTGCAATATCCTGAAATATTCCTTCTTCACCCAGCTCTGTCCCCACACATCAGCTTCTTGCGGGTTTCAGGAAGACCCCCCACATCCTCCAGCCCAGATTC
The DNA here is from genome assembly GCA_013398735.1 of Nothocercus julius. Classification (NCBI taxonomy): domain Eukaryota; kingdom Metazoa; phylum Chordata; class Aves; order Tinamiformes; family Tinamidae; genus Nothocercus; species Nothocercus julius. The sequence continues at coordinate 19,196,161 of VZSV01000002.1, forward strand.
AGCCCTGCCAGTGAGTGAAGTGCAAGAAAGGAAGGCTTTGCACCTCCCTATGGTCCATGGTATCCCCATGGACCTTCCTCATCCCCCAAAAGCCTCCTTTGGCTTCAGCAACGTGCAGGACACCAGTTGAGAGGGTTAGTGTCACATCTGACTGACTCAGGAGGTTCTGGGGTCTCGAATGTTCCTCCTCTTCTGCTCTACAGAAGGAAGACATGGGCTGGTGGGGATAGGTGACACCATCTAGTCTCTCTCCCTGAAGGCTGACACAGACACCAGGGCTGGCTTTGCCAACAGATAAAAATTCATAAATGATAGCATTTTAGGTTGTTTTTCTCAGTCGAGTGAAGCAGGTGCTGGGTTGGTCATGGGGAATGCACAGCATTCAGTAGAGAGGATAATTTCAAAGGCCCTCATGTCTTCTGTCTCTGCAAGGCCTGGCTCTTTCCTAGGACTCAATCTGTGCTCTTCTCTTTGGAGACCTCTTGGGATTCCCATCTGAGATCCATGCAGGAAAAACAGCTGTGGTGGCTGCCTCGGTAGCTGAAGAAACAGTGGAGAGATTTCCATGCACCGGCTTAGCCCAACTTGTCTGAAGGCACCTGGAAAATTCTCTCTATGCAGCAGACAGATCTACAGGGAAACTGTATGACACTGAAGAGCTCCACATCTCTCTCTCAAACCCATCTGCCCTGTTTTACACCCCTACTTCAGGGTTAGATAGCCACCCACCCTTGACTCCACAGAGCCATTCCATCAGATGAATCCATCCCTTGAGTTTCCAAAGTGTTGGACAACGTCTCAAGGGCTCTAAGGATGACCACCTTGACATCCGAGGAAACATAATCCTGCACTCCTTGGAGCTGGATCAGAGCAGCTTTGGATACCAGGACTCAGCCCAGCATTGTAGATAACTGGTAGATATGACTTGCTCATTAATGTGTCTGGTTATAATTAGCCAGCTGTAACCATTGGTCAAACTCTGGTTTTTGGTCCCTTGCAGGCTAACTGTGACCCTATGAGCCCCAAATCACCACCCTGCCCATCTCGCAGACAATCAGTGCCCAGGAGAGAGGAGCAACGTGCATCAAGGACCGCCACCGCGAGGCACCCAAACAGAAGCCAAGGGTTTAAAATCCACAAGAGGTCATTTGGGGACTCTTCTCCCCACTTCTGTTTTATAGACACCATGGATGTTCACAGACCTTCAGTATTCCTGTGATTATAACAAGGTGTCCCCAAATCAGGCATATCTTGAGAGGTTTCTTGATACCTACTTCTCCTAGCACAGAAAAGTCAATATGAGATAGCATCATCTGAAGAACTGACATGTCCTTTTTGAAATTCTGTCTAATAAAGACCGTGACAGCCAAAAAGCCTGTTCAGGGCTTGTTTCAGTGAGCTGTGACCAGAAATCAGCTGATCTCCATGGACGTCAGCAGCTCTGCCTCGTGGGGTGTTTGGTGCCAGTCATCTTCCAGAAGCTCTTTGCAGAGACACCCAAAAAAAAGGAGCTCCTAAAACTGGCTATAGTGCAATCCACTTCAAAAGGACATCTGCTGAGAGGCAAAAGGAACTTGAATTAACTCCTTATGTGAAATTGCATTAAACCAGACCAAGGGGACCTTAATTCTAAGTGGACCTTCAAGACTGTGATTGATGCAGTTTAAATAAATCACTTGCTTCTGTGCCTCAGGGGAGTTTGCACCAGCTTTCCAAAACATCCCCACGCAGACAGATCTTGGCACACGAATCAGCATCACGAATGGGATGGCAGAAAGAAAGATGTTGCAGAGCTGAGGAGGAGAATGAAGGGAACATCCAAACGGAGGACCAGAAGAAGAGAGGACAGGGAGCTGCTCGGATACAAAGAGGGGACACTCAGGTGCCTGAGGGTTAGGGAAGGGATATATCAGCAGTGCCCGCAACCAGGGAAGGGGTTGGAAGACTGGGAAAATGTCACAGTAGGTTGGTCTCTTTATTAGGAAGAAGGAAAATCCAAGAGGATCTGGTGTGCTTCAGCAACTGAAAGTCAAAACACAGATAGGAAAAGAAAGGGAGTGAATCAGGTAGAAGAGAGAAGGTGAGAGACACCATGCATATTTATTGCTTACTTGGCTCCTGCTTTTAAAAATCAGGAGAAATGTCTGTTGATGTCCCAAAGATTGCCCTACCCCAGACCATCAAATGTTTCATAATCCATCACTCATATCCAAGTTCATAAGCCTCTCTTCGTCCTCCTGTGCATCTCTTTACCCTATTGGTATAGGGTGAGGCATGAGGTTGAAGAGGTTTCTTTAACCTCCACAGGGCCCTGTAGACTCCCTAGCCTGGATCCAAGCCTGGAAAAAGCAGAATTCAGCCTCTTCATTCCTCAGCACTTTAATGGGGTCAATGAGCCCTCCAGACCCAGGCTCCCTCTGATGCAGTGGGAGCTCAAGAGTTGCCATGATAGAGATCAGTGGGAGCTCAGTGCATTGAAAAATCTCCAATATTTTACTATTTTACAGGGTTTTTTGTTTATTTGTTTTTGTTTTTTGTATGTTTTGTAGGGAGGTAAACCGAGGCACAGAGGAAGGGGTGACACAAGGTGTCATTAACCGCCATGTTGAAGATCTCCAGGAGACAGGAGTACCAGGAGCACCAGGAGAGGGCCCAGGAGTCCTGTTCCTATGTGTTTTATTTGACGTCACCACACAGTTTTGCTCTCTTTCTTCTCCGCTTTATTCAGCCTGCTGTACCTCCTCCACCCACGTGCCTCACTTTAGGCATGCAGGTCATCTCTCCCAAGGTTTCTGAATGCTTCTGAATAGGAAATTATGGGCCCTTCTCCCCACTCCTCAATGGTCTTTTTATCTGAGCAGCTCAGGGCTGCTGGATTGCAAAATTATCTGCAAGCTCAGATGGCCCTGGATCGTCCAGCCCCTGCAGTGCCCATGGCATCACGGGCACCGTGCTCGGAGCAGAGCAACGGCGGGTTAGGTTTCAGCCATAAAAATTTGTGGGTATTTCTCCCCTCCCTGTCCCGCCACCACAAACTGGAAAGCACAGTGTTCAATGCTCCCTGATGCTAATTCCATGGTGGAGATGGAAAATCCAATAATTTCAGCCTGCTGTAAATTCAGCTAAACATATTCCGCATTCCATCTGCAGGGCGGAAAGCTCGTTGCCTCCCTCCTTCTCCTTCTCTCCTTTCCTCTCCCTCTCTTCCCTTCCCTTCAGCTTAGCTCCAGCCTCTCTGGTCCCTCTCCCATAGCTCAAACAGCTCCCTGCCTGCAGGGATCAGGTAGCGAGACTTGACAGAGCAGATTTAATTTTAATTTATTAAAAAAGACCCAAGAGGATGAAAGAATGATTATATCCCAGTATATATTCTGTCTCTGCATTATGCACATGGATATATAAGCAATGCATATATATATACATATGCAATGTTATATATTGGATATATAGAATATATAATGCCTCTGAATTAAATCTAAGGATTGATTTATCTCAGAACACCTTGCTGCTAACTGCAGCACTGCTAATGCACTCAGTGCCTGCCCATGGACACGTGGGGCTTGGCGTTGTTCTGCATGGGAACTGCTGCTCCCCTAATGCATGTGAGAAAGCCGATGAGCAGCCCTCTAAGCACCAAAGATCCTTGCCAAGCTGTAGCAAGGAGGTTTTCAGGCACCAAAGACCCTCACTGAGCTGTAGCAAGGAGGTTTTATAGGGATCAAAGCACAGTTTGGGTTACAGATCATGAGCAACTGGGGCAAACTGTGAGACTCTCACCCACTTTTCATCCCCTTCTTTACAGTGAACATAAATGTTGGGAACCAGAGTCGTCTGGGGTTTGGGGTTTTTTTGTTTTTTTTTTTGAAGTGTTTTTCAGAAGGCTCCACTGAGGTCAGAAGAGCATCACTAGAACTTGGTAACTGCTCTCAAGACAAAAGAGATGAGGTCCTGCAAAGCTGTTGTTCCCAAAATGGACAGATCTCTTCCCAGACCATTGCATGGAAGAGCATCTACCTTTTCATCCCCTCATCCAGCAAGAAAACACAAAAATTTAGACTCAAAAGACATAAAAAATTCAACATTAGAGCAAAAAATATCCATGGATTCCTTGTTTTCTTTAGTTGGGCATTAAATGCTTGCTTGGCTTTTTGATGTTCAGAGTGAGAAAATAGTATGTGAAGTTTTGCAAAGCTGAAGCATGTCTTGGCTTGGGACCATCACCCTAAGAGGGAACTGTAAGAGAGTAAATCCTGCTCTCAAGAGACAAGAAAACCAGACCAGCACTTTTTCTCCCTATGTCAGGTCACTCCATTTACATGGTGGAGATAATTTCATTGGTGGACTGAACAAGTACAGAGTTACTCAACACAAGAACATAGCCTCATACTATCAAGTAGTTTTCCTCACTGTAAAGAAAACAATTCTCCTCCTCAACAAATTGATTCTTCTAATAAACTTTACCATGGATCTTATTTTTCCACAGCCAGTCATCCCATTTTTTCCCCAGACTAGCACAAGCTGTAGGAACGGGCCATGTCTTCTCCCATATAGCTCATTGCTAATGTCTGAGCCTCAGCACATCTTTCTTGGACTCTTCTAAAACATCCTCCAATATTCAGCGCTAATGTTTCACTTGCATATTAATGCCTCAGATTTTATTACCCCCACGATCATAAAACCCCAGCTGCTGATCGCAGCCTCAGCTTGCTTTATTTTACCCTGCTGAATTCCTGGGACTTAGGCCAGGATTGCTTAGTATCGCTAGTCACTTAGTTGGCGTGCAGAGACAGCCCTCTACAGATTGTTGGCTAAACTCATTTACTCACATGAAATATTTAGCTCTGCTGCCAGCAAGCTGCTTTTTCCCCTTTGCAATGTGTTCCCCCTGCTCCTGCTCTGCTTTGCTGACCATCTGCAGTGACTGGACCAGGACCCAGCCCCAGGCAGCACCATCCCACCCTGCAGCAGGGGGTCACTGGGACCGGAATGCCCAGTGCTTCAGACAACACGAGATACTCTCCATTGGCTGGTGCTCCTTTGGGTATTGGCACAGCCTTCCCGGTTATTCCCATTCTGGATTTTAGAGTCTTTTAGTCCATGGAGCATGGAAAAGCCAGCTAAGGTAGGTTTTAGTTAACAGCATTGGTTAGTTGGATCCTCAACAGCAGATGGAAAAAACAGTGCAAATCTGGGCATTTGACAGCAGCACAAGAGTGCAACCACTTTATCTCCCGTTAGAGTGCTAAATCGTAATAAACCCTTTATCCAGATCAATTCAAACTGCTACACCTGCTAATTAGCTAATTATACAAAAGCAGCCACTCATGTTTGATCTGCTGCCAGCTGAGCTGTCCCAAAGCCAATAAGAAATGACAAGCGTCGTGTTTGCTACCGGGGTGCAGCTGGATCACTTAGCATGGGGCTGTGCACACTGGTGGCAAGAGCCTTGGGATGAGGATCATCCAAGTAGAGTCACTGTAGACTCATGTGAGAGTTTGATGATAATTTTCTGTGCAGAACAACCCCACGCACAAAGCTTAGAATTTCAAGTCTCAGGTCTCTTGAGTGATTTGAGGACTGTCAGATAGGATCTAGGTTTAAAGAGCAGGGACTTAAAGTCTGAAGGGAGGTGCAATGTGAGTGTTGCACCCTGTCCCCATATTGCAATCTTGAATGTCCCCATCTCCTGTCCCTACCATGCCCAACACTGTTGTGAGTTATGAAGTTTGGGTCAGGTTGACCCAAAGAACATGTGTCCTTGACAGGTCAGGCCTTCCCATGACATCAGCTGGTGCTAGATGGATAGTGTGAGACAAAAGCATGGGACCCTCCTTCTCTCCACCTGCTTGCTTGGTCATCTGCCCTCCTAGTTTGCTGGAGGTCCCTCAGTGATCCTCCACTCCAAGCCTTTGCCTTAAGTTAACTCATCTTTGGGCAGCTCCCTGGGAGGCACAACTCACACTGAAAGCCTTCGTGTCCTGCCACTTTGCTCTTAGCCAAATAGAGACGGGTGATTTTTCCCCCTTTTTTACTCATGGTAGGTGATGCCCTGGAGTCCTGCTTTTTGACAGAGAGCAGGGAGGAGAGGACATTTACAGTCTGGACTTCTCCCTGTTGCCACGAAGTTCATTAAACCAGACTTTTCCCATACATAGTGTCTGAGTCCACAGGGGAAGGCTTGTCACCCTGCTGCCCTGCACCCAGGGTTTATTGTCCCATGGGACTTCAGGTCTTGCTGACCTGACCAAGAGGAGGTGGGTGATACTACCACGCCAGTGGGGAGGGTGGACCATGTTTTCAGCCCAGCACTCCCAAGCACTTGATCTACTCGTTCTCTTTGGGTCGGGGTCAGCTTACCTAAGAGCCAAGAGTTTGATCTACAATAACCATCTTGGCTTCCCCTGTGGTTAATGGAAGGCAAGGTCAGCATCTTCAGGAGGACAACTCAGCCCATTTGGGGGTAAGATAAGGTAACTTGCTTAAAGCAGAGGCTTTTGTTTTGAGCAGGTAAAGGTGGTGGGAGAAATCTGTCCTCTGACACAGGCTACAGAGAGCCTATAGGGGCCAAATATTGAAACCCCTTCATCATCTTTTCACCCTATTCAAATAATATCTTAGGCCCAGTGGTTCCCATGAGGGTCCTAGATGCAGAGCTCTTCTGCCGGTTGCAGTAATCTCAGATGTTCCCCACATTGCCCATTCGACCCTCTTGCAGGTCTCTGAGGGATGTGGCAATTGCCCAGATGAAAGGAGAGCAGTTGAGCTACTTTGTACTGACTCCAGGCAAAGTTCTGATGTGGTAGGAGATGCTTATGCAGCTGACTGAGGTCCAGCAGTGTGGCTGCTTGTTCATCAGGCTGAGGCCAACCCATTGACTTCAAAAAAGCCACAGGAATGAGCGGAGGAGCATATAGTTGCTACCAAACCAGGCAAGGGGAGGACACACAACCCAGAGGCAGACTGGGCTTGTGGTTAGGGTGTTGAGACGGGACTCAGAAGGTCTCCATTGGATCTTTCATTCTGCCACTGGCTTTTCCATGTTACTCAGAGATCCTCAAGTTAAGGAGGTGCCAACCTCCCACTAAAGCCCATGGAAAATAGGTGCCCTAAGAGGTCTGAGTCAGCCTTGTCTTTCTCTCCACTAGCCCTACAACCCTAAAATGGGGATGATCCATGGGGTCATGTCTGTTAATTGTCCATATCTGGGGTAAAACGTGAAGGAGAGGGTCTCATTTTCAAGGCAGAACAAGAAGCAAGCAAATGGGACTCTCTGATTTTCTGACAGTTGCATAATCACTGTTTAGAGGTTTATTGCACCAAGGGTTCAAACCAGACCCCAAATCCAGGCAGGACTGAATACAGAAGCTCTGGAAGCAGGTGAATGTGTTAAAGACAGGGAGCTCTTTCAACTCATTTCTTCTCTGTACCAGCACCATTTCCGACCGGCCTGTAATCTCACTGCCATCACTGAGCGCAGGAAAGCCGAAAGACTGTGTTATTTATATCAGACTTTTCAAAAAGATTACTTTCCCTCCCCTACAATCTCCTCAGCTGTCCCTACAGCTCCAACAGATGCTCTATAATAAGAGAGGAGGCTTTGAGTCTGGCGGGTTTCCTTAGCAGCAAGCTGGCTGTCTTTTGTTCTCATGAAAGAGTGGTGAAAAAAACAGAAAGTCACATTTTTTTGCTTATGACTTTTATCAAAGAAATCAATTGTAAAAACTATATCGGTTTGGTATATCAAGGTGATTGGGCTGTGGGTGTTTCTTTGTGTGTTTGTTTTTTATGATTGAAAATAAGATCAAAAATACAATATTCTGCCCATTTCTTTTGATTTTTGGCCATCTGGAAAATTGCGAAAAGCTGGCCAGCTCAAAAAAAAAAAAAAAAATAGGGGAGAGAGTTGTAAAGAAACAAGATTCCTACAGAAATTTCCATTTTGAGCTACAAACATTTGTACAAAAAATAGAGGCACCTGAGGCATCAAATATGGTGTCCATTGACTTAGTTGCGTCATGATTTCCCTTTCCATTAGGGGCTGTGGCTGTTGCCTGCCTCTCTCTCCGTGTCCCACCCATCTGGGGGCATCACCTCGAACTCCGTGTCCCTGAGGTCTCCAAGCCATTTCATCATCTCTGGGAGGGAATATGGGAAGGCAAACCCAAAATACAGCAAGGACAGAGAAATGGACATAAATCTCCTGTGGATACCGTTAGACCAGAGAGGAAGAGAAGATTTTGAGCTGTTGGAGAGAAAGTCTGTATATCTTCCTATCAGGGATCTGGGGGCAGAAAAAGCTAGTGGGTTTTAGGATATGTTTTGATACATTTGCTTGAGGGCTCCCAGAGCTTGTCGTCTTCCATGACCTCTATTCCTATAGAACAGGAGACCCAATTAGTTACTTTGGTCTGACATCCTGGGAATAGATAACTGAAAAACAGCTAACACTGAGTTCATGACCAGCAAAGCATCTGGGGCCAGGTAAGAAAAAGATTAATAGTTGAGTTTGTTAAGATTATTTCAGCTAATGTTAATTAAAATGACAGAAGCGGAACGAGAACTTCATTGCCAGGACTGCCTCTGCCTGATCTCAAGGGCAGGGCATAAGTCTTCATAGTTCAATATGTCTACGGGTGTCTGATATGCTCTGCAGGGATTTACAAGGAATTAATTTCCTAAGGAGGACTCTGTGGTTTGACCCTTGTTGATTTAATTCTGCCATTACGCTGTATTAATAATAAATAGAGATTAAGTCAGCGTCCTCCTGCCAAAGCATCCAGCAGCCTGAAGAACATCTGAAATTTCCAACTCCAGACAAAACCGTAAGGGAAAGAATAGCTGAAACACGAACCCTTAAATAACACTCTCTCCTCCCTTTACCTGATATTATACACACTTCTGCAACAGATTCACTACATGCTCAATTCAATTTGTGACATAAAAACAGAGTTTTTGGCTGACTACAGGAAAAATGTAAAGCCACTTGAAATTTTCTTTCTATAATGCTCTGCACTGCCAGAAAATGACATTATCCTCCTATTTAGCACTTTACACTTGGCTAAAGTGTTCTCACTGAAGGTCATTTTTAAGGCACACATATTGATTTTATAAGAACAGCAGAAGTTCTACCCCAAATACTGAGGGCCATTGAGAGCACATACATTGCTTGGAAATGGAAGCCCCAATACATTAAAGTCAGGTGAGAAAGCAGGGAACAAAATCCGCTCAGCAGTCAGCAGGTATTTTGAAAGGGAGGTGTTGCACCATATGGAGACTTGATTTTGTATGAAAAAAAAAGAGATCCATAGGACAAATTTTGCAAACAGAAAGAAGAGGGGAAAAGATTCTTTTTGGATTGTTTTCTTGGTGAACATAGCTACAAATCCCCCAGACAGTGCTTGATATAGAGGGTGAAGACAGTAGGGAATCAGGTCTCCTCGTCTTGGGCATCCCTAGGTCAAGACGAAGCATCCTTTGCCCAGTCCAGCCTCATGCTGGCATCATTCATCTGCAACGCTCTAGCTTGGCAATTTGCAGTCCAAAAGAGTAGATCAGGGCCCCCCAACCTTTAAATAGTTGCAAATAAATAGTTTAGTCACAAATAAACCTTTAAATAGTTTAAATAGATACTGAGAAAACGAAAGGACATCCAGTTATCCATTGGGGAGACTTGCGTGCACACCAGCACACACGTGCACAGGGCTCATCTAATTTTAGGCAGAGCACAACTACTCTTAAAATAGGACCTAAGTCACACCAGGCTTCAGAGCTAAAGTGGCAGGAGGAGGTTCTCTGGGGAGAAAAAAAGACATCTTCAAAGGAAATACAGATCTCATCTATGCCTCTCCCCATTTTCCTACTGAAGGTAGAGCTTCATCTCCAGCCTGGGGTGCCCCTGGTATCGGAAGATGTGCGAGATGAATCCTGGCCCCGTTTTTCCACATACTCTTGGCTTCCATCACTGGAAATTCAATTAAAGCAGCAGAAAATGATTATGTACACTTTGGTTTGATTAAAACCTCTTTGCGCAGCTCTCTACCTCCTCATGAGGAAAACCGTGCAAGGTTTGGGAGAAAAGAAAGAAAGGAATAGGACAAGTTGTAGGTGATTAAATTGCTACTACTTACCTCAGCAGGCGAGACGGTGCCTCTGGAGAGCCTCACGGACAAATTAGTTCAATGCTCACTGCTGAAAAGCGAGCCTTGAAAGCACTTCAAAGGGCCGGCTTCTGCTGGGCAGCCCAGCCGGAGCGCTGGCTGCGGGAACGCGGGGATGGCCAGGAACAGGCTGTTCAGTGGCAGCTGCCCCAGCGAACACAAACTGCCCCTGGGGACACCAGGCGGACGCTTCCGCACACGCTACAGCGAGCTGTAGCAAGCAGGGAGCTGGAGCAACATAAATTGTCCCATTGAAACGGGTTTGGTGGCATCTCTCGGAGATGCCCAGGGTCAGAAGCCCAGCATGAGTCAGAAAGGAGGCTGACAGCCCCAACAGGAGACCAGAAGATGCTACAGCCAAAACATCTGAGTGCGGAGGCCGGGGCCACTGGCAGAGGCTGCAGGGAAGGTGGGGAGATGCCAAGCTCGCACCTGGCAGAGCCCAGCATGGTCCTGTGCCTGCTGAAAACCCAGGGCGCAAGGGCTGGACAAGGCCCTCTGGGCTTGCTCTGCAGGAGGCTGCTGTGCTCCCAGCTCACAATGATGGTGAGCTGCAGGTGAGGAGCTCACAGTGGCCACAAACATGGACAGAACAACGGGCAAATTAATGAGCGTTTGGGGACACCACTTGCGAGGGACAGAGAGGAGCATCTAGATGTGTCCAGCACCATGTGAGATGTCTGAGGGCATCTGGGATTGGACTAGATCTCCTAAAGAGGTCCCTTCCAGCCTAAATAATTGGGTGAATCCATCCTACCTAGCTTGCAAGTATCATCCAAAGAAGTGGCCTCCAACACTCCTATGTGACCGCACTGTGTGGAGGTCTCAGACACTCACAGGCACTGGATGTCTATGGGTGAGCAGCTGAATCATGCCCCACATCTCCTCCCTGGTTCAAGCCTGTGTCACAGACTTAGCTGCTAGGGAGTCCAGGGCACTCCTGAGGATGCAACAGCCCTACTCCAAATAATGCAATTGACTAAATGGTTCAAGTGTCCCTGACATTGAAATGGCCTGGGTCACTTCTCAAGGGACACACTCCACTGCTGACCACATGCCTCTAAGTGCAGGAAAACCACAATATCCAGGGAGAGGGTGGTAGTGACTAAGCAGAAAGAAAGGCCTGATAGACATGAGGAGGGGAAGGTGGAGAGGTCTGGAGGAGCTGAAAAGAAAAAAATACTCCTGCAGGGTGTTCACTGGGGTGGTACATGAAGGAAAATATGTGGGAAAAATCAGGCCACTCCTTGTAAAAAGAGAGCTACACAGATATTCAGAATGTTAGAGAGGGTTTTTTTCTAAAGTCTGGGCACTGCCTGAGTGTACCAGCCTTGATGGAATCATATTTGGGCTAAGAAAGGCAATCGGAGAAGAGACACCACTTCTAAAATCCTTAAAGCAAGTGGGAGACAGACACCAAACCACAACTCAGGATTTCCAGGCTTATTCCTACCAGGTGCAGTAAAAACCCCCATGAACCCTACTACTGACCAAGACCTCCCACCCTTATCAGCTCAGCCGTTAGGGTTCTCTGGAATGAGTCTCCTGGTTCTTTGAAAGCTTTGACCTTCACTGTTTAGAAAAGATTTAGGGATTCATCGAGCTGGAACAACAGGGCGTGACTCTAGACAGCAGCTACAACCCTGGAAGACCTGAATATCCATCCCGTGCTTTAAGTGATGTGAAATGAAACTGCCATAATTTGGGGGGCATGTGAGCCTTCCAGATAGAGTCAACCTTGCTCCTCTGCAAAGCCACCTAGGTGTCCCTCTCAGATATCTCATCTTATCCATAGGTCTGTACCTCAGGGACTGGGGTTCACCAGCTGGCACCCAGACCAGGACCTTATCCACTGAGCAGCGTTTGCTGCTGTTACTTCAAAGGCTTCTTCTCCTCCCTACCTCAGCCTCACCAACGCCAAGCACCTCAGCCCGAACCTCCAAGCCTAGCAGGTTCCCTCACCTCCTCTCAACTTTCTTCTTGCACCTCTCATCCTGTAACCTGAGCCCCTTCCTTCCACCACCACCTGGTCCTGAAGGAGTCAGAAGCAAGGAGGGAGATTATTTTGGCATGAAAGCGGACTCTAGGCTTTGTGGTTGCTTCATATCCAGAACCATGGTGAAGTAGAGGTTGCTCCATGACTTGTTCAACCTCATTCTCAACTCTTGTTTTCTCTTTGCTGAAAAGTTAAGCTGCAGCAGAAGGCCGATGCTCATCTCGTCCCTCAGGACCCACATCCCAAACTGCCTTGCAGCTCTTTTGGGACTCTGAGCATAAAGTTTCTGTCCATTGCCATGCAGCTAGCTCTGGAATCTTCTGCTTTTCCAGGATACACAAAGTGACTGTGGGGAGGCGGGAAATTAGGCTGAAATAAATAAATTAAAGCCAGCAGGAGGGGATTGGCATGCTGCTTGAATTAGTGTGGAGGGTAATTGTAAACAACTGGGAAAATGTGCCTTAAATTAATTTTTAGGACCTAATGGGATTTTGCTTGGACTATAGTCAAGAATGAAAAGACTCCAATGGCAAAACAAGGCACTTTGCATAAATTAGCAGTTATGACATTAGTGGAGCTGGCTTTTTGGCTGGCAACTGAGAGGACGTGTGCGAATGTGCACGCCTGCAAGGAGGACTTGGGAGTCGTTTTATTTATTCTCTAGCATTTGTTTAAAGAGGCTGCAACAGGGAGAGTCTTGACGCAGGCTCTTAAGAGCCAGGACTCCTGGGTCCTGTCGCAGCCGCGGAGGGATGCGCAGGGAAGGGAGGAGACTCGGCGACCTCTTTGCATTTCCATTTTTACAACAGGGCTGACATTATTCTTGTGGAAAGAGGTATTTTGAACAGTTTGACATCCACCAACAGAATAGCTTCACTAAAGAAGGGATGGGGCATTTGGGGAAGGGAAGGGGGTCTTAAATGACAACCAGAGAGCTCAAGAGAACAATAAGGATGGTCTTCAGAATTAGCCTTTTAGCTAAGACCCTGAAAACTCACCCTGGAAAACACAGATTATCTATTACACCTACTGCAAGAAGCAGCCTGATGGTTTACGCACTCTGCATTTTGGCTCCTGTAGCAGGAAAGTCTTTGCATCCCATTTGCACCCCTTTGCACCCCGTATCTGGGGTCAATCGCCAGCATTACTCATAGTTATGTTCTATGAGGGTCTCTCTTAAATCTCCATTCAAAATGCAGTGCTACAAAAAGCGTCAACCTCTTTTAAATGCTGGTTACAGAAGAAAACTGGCCTTTGCTTGGGTAACTTCAATTTTTCACTACTGCCTTATATTATCTCAATAAGTTGAGTTATGTGAGATAGCTTCCCATCCATGGGTTGTCCCAGTATGAAACTACCATTAGGTCCTTGAGAACCAAAGAGAAACAGTCATTGGGTTTTACCTGGGCTAATTTCAAGGAAAAGTCCAGGAATGAAATCCCAGTACAAAAAAATAAAATGACAAAATATGTCTAACATGGAAAGTAGTCCATGAGCTCAAGGCAAGACAAGGGATGACTTTCTGCCTTGATATCAAGGAGAGGTTAGGGTAGATGCCCAAATACCTTTGAAAGTGCTTTGAACAGGCCATTTTAGTAGTGTCTTGAGAATCACCCTCAGCCAGAAGCTCAATACCCGCACGGCCTGAAAGCAGCAAAAAATTTGTATCTGAAGTCCATAAAGGTTCCAGCAATTCCCAGTTTCTCCCAGTCTTGGCTATTTGACCACATAAGAAAATGGCAATGCCTATTCATCAAAAAATGGAGCTTTCCCTTTAACTCATTTCACATTCATTAAGCTATATGTAAAGCAAGCTTGCTCTTAGGTTAATTTACCTTCCACCCCAGCTCTCGCACTGCTTGGAAATGGGATCCAGATGGACAACATTTCAGAGTTTAATTCAAACCTCATTTAAGCTGAAAGAAGTTTTTTTTCCATGAATTTCCAGAGGCTCTGGCCTCTTTATCGCTCTGCAACAAGATGCCTGGCTGCCGTCTCCATCTCAGAAACGCCAGTAGTGATTAAAAAGCTGCGAGGAGGTTGATATTCTTTCTGGTTTTATTTTCACCACACAAAAACAGATTCGTATCCTCACTGGAAGCAATAAAACCACCTCCATGTGCTCACTGGGCCATGTGAGCATTCGCGCTCTTTCTTCTGCCAGTCCTGAAGGTCCTTCATCAGCCAAACTCCTACTGACTTCAGCAAGGCTTGGCCAGCACATGCGTAAAGGACAGCAGCGTTTGCATGGGAGGCATAAAACTGCCTTTCTGCATGAGCTCCATCGTATTCGGAGAAGCCATCCAGACTATTTAACTTTAATACGGGACCATCTGTCGCACTTCTGCCAGTCGTGAGCAATGGTACCTCCAAAAATCCCTGGCTCGCGTAGAAAGAAAAGCATTTTAACACTATTTCAGGCCTCCCCGAGACTTTCATGCATTTCCATTAATAAATGCTCTGGGCTGCCTCCTTGGCACGCTTTGGTCATGGCTCCAATGGAAAACAGCTGAAGAGCTTCTCTTTTGCTTCGATCCGAGTGTTGACAGGCATGGGAAGCCCCCTCTCCTTACATCTCCACGCGGCGCGTTGGCCAAAAGGTCCTGGCGCTCCAAGGGGCTACGCGCCACGCGGAGAGAGGGACAGGTCCTCAAGAAAATCTGCACATTAGCTGTTCTTCAGCTTTCTGAAGGACAAAGTCCCAGTAGCCCCAATGCCTCAAGCAAGAGTTTTGCAAAACATCAAGCTGCGATCCCTTCTGCCAAGTATTCGCAGGACACGAACCACCCTCTGCTTACAAACATGCCATAATTCTCCATTAAATACAGATGAACAGTAAGTCCTTCTCTCTTATTTTTTTAATTTTTGTCATTATTTTAGTGAACAATAGGTCAAACGCCTGCAGCCAGGCAGTCGTGACCGAAATGCTCTTGCAGAAAAAGATCACATCGAACCTTTGCTGATGGTGTTACGCGGAAAGATCTCACAAAACTTCAATTTTCCTCGCTTCTTCGGCTATCCCAGAGAAAAAAGTAATTAAGAATAATAAGGTTTTACTATTATTAGTTCCATCTACAATATCCAAATGCCTGCAAGATGTTGGTTTACTTAATACAGCTTCATTTGCCACAGATACTGTCCATAAAGAACTGTGGTAGGTTGGCTCTTTGTTGAAAACTGTTTCTTACTAGGCATTTTCTGCTCTCTAACAATAACGTAATAAATTCAGCAGGCATTTTATTAAAACTCTGGAAGCATTTTTCTTGCAAATATCATAATATGAAGAAAAAAAAATATCATACAAAGCTTGAAGCGCTTCCTGGCCCTCTTATATAACCAAATATTTAAAAGGGAGTGCAATCCATAAATGAAAAGATGACAAGCACTGTTTAGGAATTTTCTGGCTGGGCTAAGCGAAGTGGATTTTGTTCTCCTTAGTGGAGTTTTTCTACCAAAGCGAGGTATTTGCTTTGCATATATATATTCCAAGATTTTATTCTGAACTGTTGGATTTTGTGTGATACAAAGATTTCAGTCACTGAAAAAAGCTCAGCAAAACACAATCAAAAAATGAGGTGTTGGAGGTCCAAAGAAGCTTAGTGAAGAAGCAGTTTGCCTCTGTGCAGCACTCACAAAATCATTCATGGAGGCCAATTTGTTGGTTCACACCCTCAAAAAACACCTGTCAAGGCACTGCAAAGTGTTCATGGACGAGTCCAGAAATGACTTAGGGGTTGAGAGACTTCCTTCAAAAGCAGAGACAGCTAAAATGAACACACTTCTCCTGTAAATATAGCTGAAAGTACATGCTCCTGTATGGACCTACCAGTTTTGATGGACTGCAAATTCCTCCATGCTGCACTACAACTGATTTCACTGCATTGTGGGGAAAATGCAGGGATCAAGGAGCTCTTTGACACGTGCAGACTTTGCTGTTGGAAAGACTCCATGCCTGCTTCCAGCCTACAGGATGGAGATCGGATATATGGAAGGCTCAGGGCGAGAAGAAAGAGGAAGACCATGTCTTCCAGGAAAGGGAAGACCGTTTCTCCCATTCCAGCAACTTATGATTCCATGAGAAAGCTCCATTTTCCCTTAAACAGGGCTCCAGCTTTTAAGGTTTTTGTGGAAACACTGAAGGCTCAAAACAAGGAAGCAAAGAAGAGCACATGGAATCATAGAACCATAGAATCATAGAATTGAAGGTTGGAAGGTTGGAAGGGAGCTCTAGAGATATCTAGTCCAACCCCCCTGCACAC
>VZSV01000002.1:19213247-19245530 GCA_013398735.1 Nothocercus julius
GGTTATTTTTCCCCAAGTGCAGGACCTTGCACTTGTCCTTGTTGAATTTCATAAGATTTCTCACTGCCCAAGGGGTACTTGTTCAAAATGTGGTTTGCCCATCTCATTTCTTCACATGGAGTGGAGTGTTGGGGGTAATTGTACTGAACATGGCTGACTTAAACATAGCCACAAGCTTCAAAATCCCAAAGAAAGGAGCTCTGCAAAGGAGGACAACCGGGGATGGATTTCTTGGGGCCCAATTTTTGCTGAATTCCTTCCACCTGGAGACCTTGAACATCTCCATATAGCTGCTAAACCCACAGATATTATCTCAGCTAAAGAAATGCTTGTGAGACACAGGCATAACTCAATTCCCTTATGATGCAGCCTCCTGGTCCTTGCCCTAACTTGCTTCCCAAGGTCTGCTCAGAGGAAAACAGGAGTCATAGCAAACCGAGCGATCAGGTGAACGCTCCTGTTTTGGTGGGTTTGCTCCACTTTCAGGCCCTTACGTCATGCAACCAGGTCAGCACCTCAGGCAAGGACATTATGGGCAAGGACTTCATCATCCTTGGTGACATTCGTGCCTCTTCTCTCCTCAGCTCGGCCCAGCTGACAGATGCCTTGAGGGACATAGTTGTGACCCCGCTCTCCTGGCCCATCACAACTTGCAAAGCTGAAAAATGGCCCCAAGCCCACCAGTGTTCCCTGAAGTCCTGCCCGGGGAGGCAGGAGCTCTCCTGGCCGTACGGGTTTGGATATTCAAGTGTCCATCCTCCCTGCCTCAGTGTGAAGGTCGTGACTTTCTCCCTCATTTCTCACCAATGAAAACTAAGCTTTTTGTGCGACTCCAGGAAGGGCAGCTTGGGAGCAAACCCACCACTGCCACCACCACAGGATTCAAGACAAAAAGTGATAAGAGTTGGTGAGAGCAAGAACCACCACGTAGACATGATCCCTGCCTTCCTCCAGGCCACATTGCTCAAGGAGAGGGAAGTAAGGAGGGGAGAAAAGTTGATGCCAGCTGCAAAAACAAAGTCAGATCCTGATAACACACCTTGGTCCTGACTCATGATCCTTCCCCATCCAGCCCAGGTGTTGCACTTGCAGAGAATTCTCTTGGTGTCACGTCCCAGCCAGGGCTTTCCTGCAAAGCCCTGCGTAAGCACCTACCCTTAGCTCCGATCACTGAAACACCTTGAAACACCTTAAAAACATGGCTGGTATCTCAACAGTGGGTGATGGAGACAAGCTCAGGGGCTGACAGCGGCAAATCACTTCGTCCCCCTTCCTTGAATGCACTCCAGTGCCTGAACCTCCTTCAGCAACAGCATTAAGGGCAGATAAAATCAGCAGGGTTTGCTGCATTCATGTAAGCATGGCCCAACAGCCCACACATCATGTGAGGATGGAGATGGTAACTCAGCAAACAGCTTCCATTTCTCCTGGCCACAGGTTATATCCACAGAAATAGAGCCTGAGGGCAGACTTGTATGTTGACATACTTGGAGCAACAGGCTTTAGGCACTCTTGAAGGTATCAAGACGCTATAAGACACCTGAAGACCTTCAGAGATCTCATCCACTCCTTGCCCTGTGGCAGGATCCACTCCACCTGAAGTGCTCATGACACAGGTACCTCTCCTGCTCTTAAAAGCCTCCAACAGCTGAAAAATCAGCCATCTGCAGAGGGCCATGGGTCTACAGAAGGTCCTGGGTCCCATCTGTCAGCCCTGCCTGGAGCACCTCCAATGGCCCTGGGAAGCATTCAAGCATTTCCAAAGCATCTGAAACGTTTAAGAAACAGAATCCTCCCCTATAGCTTCTGCTCTGCTTTTCAAGATGACATTGGAGAAAGCACAAAAAAAAAAAAAAAAAAATTGCAAAATTGTATTTTGAAGACCCAGACACCTGCTGAGTCATGACGGCAGCCCAGAAGAAGAATTTTTCTTTCCTTTACCAGAAGCAACGATGCTCCTCACTCTCCAGTGAGTTCAGCTCATGGGGTAGCCAGCAGAAGCTCTTGCCTTGGGAAAAGTCTGGCCAGGGACCTCACAACAGGGTTTTTCAGCAACTGTCAGAAATGGGGCCTTCCCTTTCATGTTGCTCTAACAGCTGGACACTTGAAAGCCTCACTGCATCTGCTGGGTGGGACCCAGAGGGCTGAGGATGCGGGATGACGCCACCCAAGTCCCAGCAGGTAGGACCCTGGGATCTGCTGGGTCAGGACTCCCACACCAGTGCACTTGGCTCCATGCTTGGTCTCACCAGGATTGCTGCTGCTCCATGGCACGCAGTCATCCAAATCTCCTGCACCACCCTGTCCCACCCTGCTGTGTTTTAGTCCGACCAGCCACATGTTAATGCCCATTTTTTTCATGAGATGAGCAAGGGGGTGTCAAGACTCCTCTTGGTCAAGACTCAACTGCTCAGGCACTCGTCAACGCTGGAACACCAAGAGCACAGAAGTGCATCCAGTTAACAGATGCAGGAGGTGGCATTTCCAACCAGAGTGGAAGAAAGAAAATAAATCTTTATAAGGCCATTGTACTGGCTGAGGATGAACCACAACAAGTGGCCAGGAGAGTCCTGCTGGGATATATTTTACGTTGTTGTCAGTTTTGTGGCGTATCAGCGCCTTCTACAGTTGCCGATAAAAGGCAAAGAAGCAGTCATGCTCCAAATCCGTCAAACAGACCGGGGTGCCCACAAAAGGCATTACAGAGAAAAGTTAGGGGAGCAGCAGCAGCAGCAGATGGTATTTGCAAAAGAGGAGCCATATTTGCCTGACGTGAGACAGAGTAAGAGAGCGTGAACATGGAGAAGGCAGGAATAGGAGACGACACAGGTTGGTTGGCCCTTCGCATGGCTGCAGAAAGCCCAGTGACAGCTCAAAGCACAGAACGGTTCATATCCAGGAAACAGGATTTTTTCTGCTTTCCATCTCTCCTTGGGGCAATTCATGAAGGCAGATAACCCAACACCTCCTCAGCCCCTTACCCCACCTGCCCAACTTGCTCCTACCCTCAGGAGCCGTCTTTGATGCATGTCAGGAGCCCGAAGGCAAGTTGATATCACAGCTCCACCAACAAGCACTAGCTGCATCAGAGCTTTGGACCCTTAGCATTCACACAAACCTCAGGGTGCTCCATGCCTGAGAAGAACGTAGACTCAGGTGTGGCGGAGCTCTCCATGACTCTCGTTAGACAATTGTTATTGAGAGCTCCATCACCTTCCCCGACAGCTGACCTGACCTCTCTCCCTGGTCCCTCAACACGGCAAACAAGGCCCATTGCCATCTACAACCAATATCAAGAATCTAGAAAAGTAGGTTGGAGTCCAGAGCTAAGTAGACCAACGCAAGAGACTCATAGTTTGGCACAAAATTGGAAAATGAAGTACAGAGGGTTCCGCTGCCAACCAGCAGCATTGGAGAAGAGAGAGTCTCCGCATCTCAGTTCCAACATCCAGTCTTGTCCATCAGGTCACAAGACACATGGAAGGGAAATTCAGCCCAAGGAAGACTGACACCTTTGCTTCGCCATTATTTTACCAGCAATAATAACTAAGAACGATGCTGGCCAGTCCAGTCCAAAGACAGGAGTGTTTGGGGGGGCTGCCAGTTCTGGTACCATAGCATAGAGGCAAGCTCTGGGCACCCAGGTTGGACCCGTAGCAAGGCTGAGCCTGTAGGCACGCACAACACCCATATGCAACACATATACATCTATACATGGCCATGAATACAGGCCTACATTGACCCCACGGTCATTTTCCCATCTCTTCTGGGCCCAACCTCATCTTGCTCAGAGAGCTCTCTTGATGGTAATGGAGATGCTCCTTGGCTACAGGGGTTGATTGGGCCAAGCATCACTATCCACGCATGTAGGAAATTGTACTTGGAGCTGGGTAGGCTCAAGAGAGTTAGTGCAAATCAGCTCAAGGTTCACGTTCAAAGTGGCTTAGCCTAAACCACATTAACCCCCAACGCTTGCCCATAATTTTAAGGGGCCTTAACTTGATTTATGAAACTCGTGTCTAAACCAATGAAGTTAAAACAAATTCAGATCTCTTTGATTCGGAGGGCTCATCCACCAGAGACACTAGGGAAAATTAATCCGAATTAACATCCGCAGCAGATTAGTTCAACAGCATTAAAGATCCTGTGAGGACATTCTTATTCAGAACTCAAGTGGCTTAATCTGATTTAGCTAAATTCCCTTCCAAAGTCTACAGTAAGCTTGCAGGCAGTAAATCAAGATGCACTTAATTATGCAAATGGAGCTAGTGCTGCTTGGGGCAGTGAGCTGATTCCATCCACAGTCCAGGGGACGACCAGGGAGAGGTCGTTTCTCAAGGGTTTCAGATGGCCCAGGTGTGAGATGAGACTACAAACTACTACCACAAACTCAGGTGTCTTCTGCTCAGTGGTTTTCATCCATCGCGTGCTGTGGGGGCCTCCGAGTGCTTTGCAATCAGCTTTGCATGGCTCGGAGCCCAAGGGCCTTAACCAGAACAAGATGTCCCCAAATAAGACACAGAAAGGAGGCAGAACAAATGCAGGAAATACCCTGGGAAATCAAAGCGTGTTCCCTCTCAGCAGCTGATTGCCTCCAGCAAGGCCACAAGCTGGAGTGCGGTCCCTTCTTCTAGGCCTCTGCTCTGGCTCTAGCCAAGACGGTGGCTCCTCTTGGAAGAGCAGCTCTCTTGAAGAGTCATCCATGCGCCCCAAGGCTGAGGGAATCCATCTCTGCTCCCACCCCTGGGAAAACTCCTTCACCTCTCAAACACAGCCCCAGGCTGAGATGTTCTGCAAAGTGAGGAATTCACAGGAAGGTGGGACAGTAGCTGCTACTTAAAGGGTCCTTCTTAGCACGCGATGCCAACAGGAGCAACAAACAGGGGGGGGTTACAGAGGGAATGGGAAAACCACATGCACAGAAGCCCTTTAATAAATAACACAAGTGCAAGGCACAAATGAAGGAGCAAGGGATGTGCCTGATGACCAGCTGGACCTCGTCTGTCTGGCAGAACTCTCCCGATTCCGCAACCCGTTTACCACCAATGTACCCCAGGATTGCAACCTGCCCATACCTTAGGGTATAAGGCATGGGGAGCAGGATAGCAGAGTCCACAACAGAGCCACTTTTTTTTTTTTCCTGTTTCTTAGGACATAAAGCAGAAAGAACCAAGTTTCCTGAGACATAGGAAAGATCTACAGCTATTTCCATAATGACTTTGAGGTACAACTTGCAGTCCAGAGAGAAACAAAACACAGAATAACACGTAAATCAGGCAAGAACTGCTTAATTATTTCAGAAAAAAAAATGCCTCGTTAGGGAGAATAATACCTGATAGATGTGGTACCTTCACCCAGACAGGACTCTCTTGGATGAGCCAGCCTGGAAATTGGTGGCATGATGTGACCTCATCCCATTCCTTCATATGTCAGAACTGGGTGTCACATCTGATCAGGGGCAAGGCCGATAGACCAACCCAGCCCCAAAATCAGCAAAAATCGGTGGTTATTTGGGGCAGGCGTCTGGTTTACGCCCCATTAGTAAGCACAGAACGTACTCCTCTAAAATACATTTGCAACCGTGGCAGGTGGCACGATGCATCAATCAGCGCTGTGTTTAATCCTCCTGGCACAGGGTATCGCCCGGTGCCGCAGTGCTATTCAGATTGCACCTTAAAAAACGTCATTATCGCCACTTTCTAGCCTCTCCTCATGGATATCGGACTTGGCCTCGTGGCATGAGGCCAGCACATACCAGATGACAGTCACTGCTGGTTTTCAGGAGAAATAGTAAATCAGTTGCTTCAAATATTAATGAAAACCTGTGCTAGGCAGGCTGTGTAAAAGAGAGGCCGCATCTTCTCATGGAGAAGGATGCATTCTGCTGCCTACGCTCGACCTCTCCTGAGCCCACATCCAGCGAACACTGCCCTGCTCAAAGTTGTGCATCAAGGGAGCCAGCTCTGCTGAGCCTGAGACGCTGCGATTTGCACCAGTGTCGCCAGATTTCGTCTCACTCCGCCAACACTTGTGCCAGGAGGTGCAAGGAACAAGAACATTGCTTGAACTTCCTGCAGGATTTGCAGCCTCTAATTCTCCACCAACATCACCCGGGGTCCTTCGAGGAGCCGCAGAAGCTGATGGTGGTGGCTCCACCATGCAGGAGGTCACCCTGAGTGCTGCGAACAGGATGTCTCAGAAGGTCCAAAATGCAACGAGACCAGCCCAGCTGCAAGCTCCAAGCTTGGCTGTGGCCCCAAGGAATTTACCCAAGGGTGCAGCATGGAAATGAACAGGACCACATCCGAACCCTTGGCATGCACGCGGTGCATGAGCTCCTCAGGGTCACTCTGCATCTATCAGGCTGCAGCCGGGCGTTGCAACAAGAAGGACGTGCAGGAGAATCTGCATTCAGCATCTGCCCCGACTTGAGCAAATTGCAGTGCACAAGCTTGTAACCACGTACACGCCCTGCTGTGCAGAATCTTCTGAGAGCACGGGTTGCCTTTTCTTTGACAAAATAAAAAAAGAAAGAAAGAAAATGCTTTAGGTTTGAAATCACAGTTTTCCCAATGCTCCTGGCTACAACTAAACCGCTTTCAGAAAAAGCACAACCTAAATGAGGCACTTTGACCAGGATAACTCTTGGCATTTGCAAATCATAAAGGGTGCCTGTCTGCGGATGCTTTTTTTTTTTTCTATTTCATTTTATCTTGTGGAGAGCTTTGAATTTGCTTTGGTTCGAAGAAAAGAATTCAGAATCATGAGATTTTTCACAAAATGGGGGGAAAAAAACTGCTTCCTACCCACTTTTATTCTTTAGACCTGAAACACTGTGAAGGACCTCAGCGTGTTTGAAAATTTGTCCCTAAAACATTCAAGCTTATTTGGAAGCACACTGATGAAAGAATAGGGGAGAAACGTGATATCTGGAGGGGCCAACAAGCCGCAAGCCTTTTCTGCACCCGGTTTTGCACAGTGCAGCTGGTGCATGGGATGCCCAAGGCGGCTCCAGCACCAGAACAAGGTCCCAGGGCCAACGGTGATGCAGCAGGTGAGAGCCCTCTCGGAAAGCACAACCTGCGGAACGTGGGAAGTAGGAGGGAAAACCTCCGTTTCAAGGGACTTAAGTCCAAGTCTGGCTTTTGATTAGCAACACCTAGTGCCGGCCACAAATAGAAATGAAAAGTGAGCATGAAAATGGGTCGTTGTATGTGGAAATTCCTCTTCCGTTCTTTCTGGAGGACTCTTAACGCTCCCCGTTTGCTCTTCTCTTTGGTCCTCGCTCCAGTTCCTTCTCACTGGACCTCAAGGCAAAATTTACGTTCAAGGTTCCTGGAGGCTGGGCCAGCATGGTGGGATCATGTTCATGGAGTTAATGAGAAAGTGACTTTAGCAATGGCATTGCTGAGGTCCACACAGAGCCTGGGACACCCTTGGCCTCCAACCACTCCTGTGGGAGCTGCCAAAGGTGCCAGGGATCGTTCACGGAAAGGAGCATTGAGTCCTTGAAGGTAACTCAGGAAGACCATGCAAAGGGGGCAGGAGAAGAGAAATAGGGGAAGAAGCAACTCAGGAACACAGTACAAGGAGGGGAACTGGAGAGAGTGGCTGGATTTGGAGAGGGCATCACCAAGACCCAAGCAGAACCGAGACAGAGCAAAGCTTTGCAAGTAAGAATATATTACTTTATATTTATAAAGCCAACCACCACCAATTAGAAAAACATCAAGGAATGTTACAGTGTAGTAAACTTGGCTGGCCAGGAATCCATGCCGGGAAAAAAAAGCCCTGTGAAGACAGGCCAATGCTGGGGAGAATTAAACCATCACCAAGCTGGACACTCATCAAGGGCCCCTCGCTTTGGCCTTGCACGAGTGCAGGACACAACCAGCCACCTGGGGCTGGAGGGGCCCGGGGCAGCATCGCGCTCCATGGGACCCCATCCCCAACTCCCAGCTGCCTCTGAGCCTTGCTCATTTTCTTTTTATGCATACATACATATATATTTAGATATATATGGCCTATAAAATATTAAGTCATGATTGAGATTGCCTGCCAGCAGAAATATAGCAGCCTGGGCTGCTATATTTCATTGCACTGACACATGTGCTCAGTTCCAGATCTGGGATACTAGAAATAGTTGGGGATTTTTTTTTTTTTTTCCTCTTTCAGCATCTCCAGCTCAGAAATTCAGTCTTCCTCCAGGTCACTCCCAGGCGGAGGCCTGGGCACCGTGCAAGGCAGCAAAGAAAAACAGGGTTCGGCTAAAACTCCCTGCAGGCCATGAGAAATGCTGCGTGCAGGACTCCGGTCTCACACGGGGTCCTTGATTTGATGCTGGGACCCCTTAGTGACCAGGACCCTACGCCTACGCCAGGACGATGGTCCCACGCGGGGACGCTGATCCCTCCTCAGGATCTCAGCCCCATGCGAGGACCCTCGTCCTACCTCGGGATCCCGGTCCTAAGCAGGGATCCAGCTCCCATCCCACGTATCCTGTCCCACATTAGGATCTGAGTCCTGCTTTAGGATCCCCTCCTTGTCAGGACTTCCGTCCTGCACTAAAGCCAAGTCCCATACCATGTCCCTGGTCCCACCTCAGCATTCCAGTCTGCAGCTCGGACCCTGGTGCCACCTCGGGATCCCAATCCCATGCAGGGATCGTGGTCGCAGGCCAATACCAGGGCCCCAGACCCACAGCACAACGAGGCTCCCATGCCAGGGCCCCCAGCTCCTCAAAGCACCAGAACAGAGGGCCAGCACCGTCCTGCACCTCCTGCATTGCACAGGTCTCCCCAGCTGGGCATTTAATAGGCCAAAAAGCAGCTTGTGGGTGCAATCACCAAGGAAAATCGTGCATAGACTAGAAAGAGAGAGGTGGCTGTGTGTCCGCAGCAAGTCAGGACTCCCAGCAGGTATTTTCCAGCCAGTCTGGTTCGGGTCACCACCTCTGAGCTGCTCCGAGCAGCCGCTTCCCTTCCCGCCTCTCCTGGGTCTGTCCCACCTGCAGGTTTGTCCCCCCTCTCATTCTGTAAGGGAAGAAAAAGAAATACTTCAAATAAGCTCAAAAAAAAAAAGGTCAAATGCTCCTTTCTGCATGGATAGAAGCATCTAAGGTCGGATCTGGGCACAGATGGAGGAAAGGGCAGGCGTGAACACGCGCCAAGGGGCGAAGGCTCACCCGGCCCAGGGCAGCATCCGCAGCGGTCCAGCCGCCGGGAATGAACGGGATGCGAGCTCGGGTGCGTGCACGGAGATTTGGTGACATCTACAGGGCATTTTACCGAGAAGGGGCCACAGCTCTGCCGAGGGCGCACAGTCCCGCTCCACTCCTACGCCGGCCCAATCCACGCTGCTTCACCCCTGCGGAGGAAAGCGGAGATTCAGCCCTAGCAAATAAATACAAATAAAGAACGCGGCCTTTTTTTTTTTTTCCCCTGCAGACAGACAGAACTGCAAGAATTTGCTATTCCGGGGAGCCGAAGCGAAGAATTCAAGGCTTAGGGCTCGCCGTTTCCATGGCCCCTATCAGCAGCACTCACATCTGGGCCCAGTGTTACGAGGCACCTAGAGCCCCTTTTGGCCCCAATCTTTAAATTTCAGAGACCACAGGGAGTTGAGACAATTTTCCCCCCTGAAAGCCCTTTCCTCCCAGCAGCTCCTGTTGCACAAGGAAGAGGATGAGGTGCTTCAGGCAGAGCCCATCATGCAGGCAGGTCGCAACGAGCAATAAAAATGCCCCTAAAACGTCCCACCATTTGGTTGTGCTTCCATCCCGGGTGGTATCCGAAGTGTTTTCTGATTAGAAACGGAGCCCAGAGGGAGCCCATGGCCACCCAGCAGCGAGGGGGATACGCAACAGGGATGCCCCGAGTGCGAAGCACCGGCCAAGTTCTGCAGGACCGTGGGCAGAACCAGGACCGCGGGCAGAACCAGGACCGCTCAGAACAAGAGCTGGGTTGGGAACCTCTTCCTCCAGCAGCTCTCTCCAACAGGCTTTCAACAAGCAGCAGGATGTGTGTGTTAACAAGAACAGTTATTTTTATTGCAGGTGAAGTCTGCTCTAAATACTGCTGTCAAGTGTGAACACAGCAGATGTTTTCCTCTGGGGTCAAAATGTTTTCGAACCAAATCCAGGAAGACTCGGGAGCCCACACGGTCCCTGCTAGAGCAGCACCACAGTCAAGCCAGCGTGGGCCTGGCCAAGCTACCCAACCTGCAAGATCTCAGAGCTTCCCCCAGCAAAAACAGGACACCCAGGGGTGAGGGACCAGTGAGTGCAGCAGCCTGAAGTTCCCCCACCTCCACACAGACAGAACAAGTGATGGTTTCTATCCCTGTGGGACCATTTTATTATGAAAATAACTCTTACAACCAAACTTTGTCACTTATAAAACATGCTGCGCAGCCTGAAGGACCTGGAAATTTGAGGGAACAGAACAAACCACACATTAGCTGCACCATGGGAGCCCTTTTCCCGATGCAGAATGACAAGAGGTCCTGAGGGCCACTCCCAGCCCAGCAGTTCTGTACACGGGACCTCAGCATCTTCTCTGGCCCCAGCCCTTTTGCTTACACTTTCCTTGCTCAGAGTCCTGCCAGTCCAGGTTCAAGCTAATGTGGCGGTCTGCCCTGCTCCCATCAGCACCTGCTGGCAGTAAGATTGGTCCCAAGAAGGTATCTGTGAAATGCTCTTCACAAGCCAGCCACCATTCCAGAGCGTCTATCCCTCTCCTTCAGGCACATGAGGGCTCCCTGGGCTCCTGCCACAGCATTTCAGCAGCAGCACGTCCCAACGAGACAGGAGTTTGGCGTTGCCCGGGCCCGAGGCTGCCACAGGGGGCTCCTCAGTCGGAGTCGCTTCCGTCCTGCTTCGCTGAGCCCACTGCTGACGCCAGCTCCTCTTCCTGGCCTTTCAACCTCTCTCCTGCAAGGGAGAAGGGAGCAGCTGCTTAGCAAGACGTTAGCCGTGCCGAGGACCCCGTAGGGCGAGGTGGAGGACCCGAGCTGCAGCCCCGAGCCCCTGAACCCACCAGCAGCGCCCCTGCTGCAAAGGCTCCTGCTCCTACAGGGACAAACGTGATGTCCCCCAATTGCCCCTGCCACACCAGGGTCCTGCCACATCACACGAGGAGGGAGCTCCCTCCCCGGGGATTCAGAGCCAGAGAGGCTCCCTTGCCTTTTTGGGAAGGGAACCAAGCTCCAGGAGAAGAGAATAATCAACCTCCATCCGTTCCCTCCCTTGCCCAGACACCGAGGTCCCCACAAGGACTGTGCGTAATCCCTCGGGACAACGGGCAACCCTACACGCCATTCCCGCAGCACCGAACGCACGGATCAGCTCCGCGATGGCTCTCTGTGTCCTCTTCTCCAGCTTCTCCAGCTTCTTGGCTACATCTCGCTTTAAATCCCTGGGGAGGAGAACAATAAGGTCCCAAATCCTCCTCCGGACACCAGTAGGAACGGGGGGACTGTGTTACACCTTCCATAGAGGGGCAGACCAACCCCTTCTCCCTCCTATAAAGAGCAGGGAGCAGAGTGTGTCTAACACAGCCCCGCTGCTCTGCCATGGGGGCAGCTCATGGGCAAACCAACCCGGTGAACGGAGCATCCCCGGACACCGAGGCCACCTCGGTGACAAGCGCCCCAAAGGAAACAGTGGTGTCACTCGGCATAAGATGGGGAAAGAGCAGAACAGCCCTCTGCCTTGCATCTCCCTCAATGCCAGGACTGGCCTTCCCATTTCCTACCCTCCCAGCCCAACCCTCACCCTTCAAGGAAATGGTAGCACCACCGCTCACGCTTCCTTCCCAGGGAAGGGCCCTGTGGGCACTCACCAGTCCGGCTTCCTGGGCGCCAGGTTTGCCAGGTCCTAGGGAAGAGCAGGAGACACCCAGTGAGAGCCGCAGGCAACGGGGACGCAGGCAGGGCTCAAGCGCCGGGCGCCGAACGGCTCCCAATACACCTACCACCTCATCGATGATGGGCTCCGGCTTGGCGGCCTCCAGCTGCTCCTTCACCTTGTCTTCCACTAGATGGGGGAACAGGATCAGTGTCAGAGCCGGGTGCTGCAGCAAGACACGCGCGGGACAAGGCAAGGAACCCCCTCCCCAGAGCTCCGGGATTCCTTCAGAAAAGCTTCTGGGAAAGACACTGCCTTGAGAGCAGAACCCGTGCGCACGGAGCAGCACCCGCACCCCGCCAGACGACACAAAACCAGCAGAGGACACCAAACCAACAACCAAGAACCCTGTGCTGGGTTCACAGCCCCTTCTTTTAAGGTCCACGGTGCTCGGAGGTGCTGAGCACATGGCACAGCCGGGCTCTGCCTTTCTTCCTGGGAAGCAGCCTGGCATTTTCCCGAAGGAGCTGCGCTCCTGTAAACATCTACATGGAGAAGGAGGCAGCTCCTCACTCCACAGCAGCGCGTTACTTCTAAGCTCCCTGGTGCGGGTGCCTTGCCTCGTCCACAGAAATCGCGACTGCAAGAGGCTAAAACAGGCCCTGATCTGACCCAACCTGCTCTGGTACTTCAGGTAGAGATCTGGGACTGCAGCAAGAGACCAACCCATAGGTACCGACTTAGCAGTCCTGGGTTTTCACTCCTCCATCGTGGTCCTGGAGGGTTCATATGGAGCAAAGTGTCCCATGCAAATCGATGGTGAGATGACGGGACAAGGCTCATGCTGCTCCAGACCCGGGATTTGCATCTAATGGGCAGCGCAGCTCCCGAGAGGGTCTGGGTTTTACGGAAAACAGCCAAAAAGGCTGTTCCCAATTCCCAGCCACATGTGGCCAAAGAATAGGAGGAAGCTCTAAACTTTGACAGAGGATCAAGAAACGACCCTGTCAGCATTCCCTCCTGCAGGAGCTTCGCCACCAGGCACAAGCAGCCTTTTTACTGAGGGCATTTTAAAGAGATCTACCCCAGGAGGACTTAATATTACCAGATGAAGGCAATGCCTTCCCTTTGCCTCCCTTTCAGAGGTGTGCAGAGGTTTCGTGTTGGAAACAGCAGCTTGAATGCCCCGGACTCGCAACCAATGTTGGTTTAAAGGCCCTTCAAGCAAAAGGGCCTCGAATCTCGCCGAGCAGCCTCCAGCTCCGCTCCTGGGCGCCGCAGCCCCTTCGCGTGGGCCGGGCTGTGTGCTCAGGCACACGCCCCGCTTGAGCAACGCAGGGTGTGCAATGCCCACGGGTGCAGGCAGCCGATGAGGCAAGCGCGGCCCGCACGGCTGCAAACCCAACTGGAGAATAAAAACTAGCAAAAAAAGAGATGTGGGAGCGGCAAAGGGAGGAGGTGGCTCGAGCACAGCTGAGGCTGCGCTGCAGGGCGCAGCAGCTCAGAAGGGCTCTGATAACTTCCAAACAGCAAGGTTGGAGCAAGCTCCCGTTCCCCATTCTCGCTGTCCCAGCTCCATCATGTCCAACGCTGCAGCTCCCACTCACCTGAGGCTGGCTTGGCCTGGGGCACCTTCCTCTTCTTCAGCTCCTCATCCTCGGGCTCGTAGTTCCGCAGCTTGAGCTCCCTGGGAAGGAAGGGGAAGAGCACAAAGCGGTGAGAGGCAGCCAGGGCCAAAGCCAAGAGGGAGCAACCTACAGCTAGACCCAAGCCCTGACCTCCAGCCCAGCTCCCTTTTAGATCCAGCTTAACTGACATCACCAGGACAGAAAGACAGACGCCCCGTTAGGAGGAGGTGACTTCCCAGCTGAGATCGCTATGAACACTGGGGCATTTTTTTGCACTAAAAGGTCATGTTTTGCCACAGGAACAGAGAGGAGCAATAGGCTGGTGCCAACAGAAGTGCCACAGACACAGTGGGTTGGGGCCAAAAAGACCCCAGGAGTCTTTGTGGGACAGATGGGGCAAAGTCCACACGTCAGCTCAGGGTCAAAGACGGTGAAGCAGCTCCCAGAGCTGTTTCTGGAAGGGCTCCAAGCAGGGGTGCGGTGTCAAGCAGCTCACAGGGGAGGAAGAAATCAGGTTTTGCAGCAAGCAGGTGGCAGAGCCGGCGGTGACCGTGAGGCCGAGGACACCCAGAAATTCCTCCATCCGTCTCCTCCTTCCGTGAGAGCCGGAAAGCAGCCGCTCCCTGGGCGCAGGCGCTCACTCCTCCGCACTGCCCGCGCGCCAGGTCTCACCCTGTTCCTGCTCCGTCCCTCACTAACAATTCAGACCTCCATTCAACAAACACAGAGCAGAAAACTTCAGCTTCCAGCAGGGGCATTTCCAAAACCAGAGCCTTAAAGTCAAAGCACCAGGACCCTGTCCTGGCTCCCAGTACTTACACACCACAGGCTTTTTCTTCTCTTTTTCTTTTTTATTTTTCTCTCTCTCTTTTTTTTTTTTTTTTTTTTTTTTTCTCTTAATATAGTGCGTATTCAGTGCTGGCGGTGCATGACATTTAACATGAATTATTTCAGCCCCAAGCGCAGAGCCAGGCAATCCCAACCCCTCTCCATCCCCTTCCACAGTGCCATGCTTGCTTGCCAGGACACAAAGCCACCCACGAGCTGGGTCCACAAGCTGAATCTGCTTCCAAAGGGTCCAATTATTTTTCCGACATCTCTGGGAGCCCATGCACAAACTGGCCTTATTTCGTGGCTTCACGAGTAGCCTCTGCTTCCTGAGATTTCACTGCTAGTTTAGGGGGGAGAGAGAAGCAACTCACTGATCCTCATGCTTGCTGGAGATGTATCTGTGGGATTAAAAAGCTTCATGTGCATCCTGGCTGGAGCTGCTGCAGGTGGGAACAGCAGCAAGACGAGAGCAGAAGCTCCCGGGGCGCCCGGCGCCGTTCAGGTCCCACTGCCATTTCTGCCTCCTTATTAAATTTGCACACAAAACTGTGTTGGGAGCTTGGGGGAAAAAGAACAAAACAAAAATTGGTGCTTTTGATTAACCGTTGGATGCGACAGCAGCTCCCACACCTGCCTCAGGGCGCACAGAAGCCTCCCTGGGAGCAGAAGCTGTTGCCTTCATCCCTCCTCCTCCTCTTCTCTCCAGGAGTGGGGCTGCAAAGACACCCAGAGATGCTCCCCCCACAGGCCTCAAAGGAGATGGAGTTAAAAAAAACAAGTATGTATTTATATATCTATACCTGTTTCTTATAGTTTCTTTTATATATATGTTTTTATATAGATATGTGTACATGTGCATGCAAAAGAAGAAATGTACACACACACACACACACATATATATATATATCTGTGGAACAAGACATTGCTCATCCTCCCCGAGCGCGGGTTAAATAAAGTTCAGGTGTCAGCCGTTCCTCTCGCACCGCGTTCCAGAGAGACAGCCCGGAGCCCTTCCCAGGCGATGAATTATCGCCGTTCCCACAACAACGGGAGCGAAGGCGGCTGTTGGCAACAGGCGCCGCGGAGGAGCCGGCGCACGGAGCGCAGCTCCCTGAGGAGGGCAAGGAGGGCCTGGCCCACAGCGAGCCGCAAGGACACCGACTGTTTTAGATGATGGTCTTGCCAAATGCAACGTCCTCCAGCTCCTTCTCCCCATCCCGCTTCAGCGGGAGGAAGTCGGGATGGAGGTGGGTGAGGAGGCGCCGCAGGGCTCCGAGCTCCCTCCTCCCACCATAGGACACCAACGCAGCAAGGATGGTTGGTACCACCTTGCTGGGACCACCTCACCCTCGTCTTCCTCCTCAGCTGCCTCTCCAGGGACACACAAGCCCTCCAGCAGCTCCTGAGAGACCAGCAAGGAGCAACCGGTTCCTCATTCTGGGGAGACGGTCACGGATGCCTCGGATCTGCTCGTCCTCGCGAGCTTGGAGCATCTGCATGGAAGGGATAGGAGCAGGAGAGTTGGAAACGCCCTACCATGCAGGGCACTTGCACAATGGGAAAAGAATGGTGCAAGACCAAGCACCCAAGACCACGTTCGAGGTTGTTTCTGCTTCACTCCTCCAGCCTCAAGGGCTTTACGGGCAGAGGCCATGTTCCGATTAACGAACGACACTCCAGGTCTCTGGGTGAAGCATCAACATGCTGAGGTCCCTTCCAAAGTCCTGGAGAAGAAATACCATGTGGTTTGAGGATTTACTGCCCTTCAACCTTCTCAAGCTGCTGCAGAGTCCCTGTTTTAAGAGGCCTTTGTTTTCTGGGACAGCCACTTCAGCTTGCTCGAAACCAAATGTCCTGGACAACCATTTCCACATTGCCCTTTAAAAGAGAAACCCACGCGAGGGCTTCATTTCATCTCTCCGCCTCTCCAAAATTCACTCACTCCTGGGTGGTCCCGGGAAGCCGCACTCAAATATGGAAAAAGTTACTGTGAGAAGAGACACCACGGAGGTCCCAAGTCCTCTGAGGAGCAGCGGAGCAGTGGCCTCTTCCCTGCTCCAGGGTGTATCCTAGAAAGCCAGGAGGAGCATCGAGAAGGACTGGAGAACCAAGGACCATAGAGCAGGAGACTTCAGCACCAACACACGGGTGCTCCTGACGTTTCTCCCAATTTTAGTCATTGGGAGGCTGCAGCACTTGCCCCCGCGTTCCCAAATCCCTCGCCCAGGGTGGAAGGTGAGCGACAAGTGGAGACATGGAGCCGTCGAGGACATCCCAGCATCCGCCTGCTCCGAGAGCCAAGCGTGTTGGCACAGGCACTCAGGGAATGCCCCAGAGCAGGCACGGCCATCTGGTTTCTCCTGAAGATTTCTCCAAGCAAGGCAGGGAGCAGCTTCTTGATGTCCCTTGCAGAAGAGCTTTGAGGGCGACGGGTGCCCTGAGGTTTCCCAACCTCCCTCGATTGTGCTCGACCTTCCTCCTTTGCAACCCCATCCTCTCCGTTCACACCATAAAGCAGCTCTGAAGATACCTGGACTTGGACCTTCCTCTAGGTGACCTCAGAAATGGAGCAACCACAATTCCTTTGCACCTCAATATCCAGTACAAAGCCCTGCTGAGCTCCTCGGCCTTCCCAGGGCACGGGAGAAGGTGGCAGCAGCTCCTGCTAAGCAGGAACCAGCAGGCTCGGGATCCTGTGAAGGGCTGGGGATCTCCCTGGGGACACAGGGTGAAGGTGCTGATGCTAAAAATCATTACACTGCACACGATGAACACCGATGTCCCTCATATCAGAGCATGTCTTTAACTCTTGGGAGCAAAGAAAGCACAGCTGGACAGCCGCTATCCCTGCTCCTGGCCTGGATCTCCCACCGGAGCAAACCCAGCAGCAGGCGGATGCGCCGCCGTAGTCAGTGCAGGCAGTGGGGGAAAAGGCTAAAGCTTCAGCTCTTCTTTTCCCCTCTCCGCACCCTACCGTGGATTTCTATTTACATTCAGGGCATTCCTGGCGAGCTTAGCAGGCGCAGAGCCCAACTTCAAAGCCCAACGTCCCCCCCCATCACCGCAGCGGCCAGAGGTGCCCAGGGCTGCAAATCCCTGGAGGCAACAGCAGCTTTTCCTGAGCAGAGCGGGGCGGAAGGGCCGAAGTCCATCCACACCCTGCTGGCTGCAGCTTGCAAAGGAGCCGGCGCGGGAGGGAGTTCCTGGTCGGCGGGTTGAGCAGAGCTTAAAAACAAACAGAGAAGCCCCACGAGCTCGGAGCAGTTAAACTCCTTGGAGAGGGGGTGATTAGAGAGACTCGGAGCTGAAATTGCTGCGAGGGGATTGTGTTCTTTTTTTTTCTCCATGGAAGGCCCCGGCAGCACTTGCTGCTGCGGCGGTACCGTGCAGCATGAGAGATAAAAAGCCAGGAACAAAAAGGGGCCGGGAGGCAAGTGGTGCAAACAGGAAGCTGCCAAAAGCAGCGCGGCGGCAGCGAGAGTTATAAAAGCGGCGCCCGTCGAGCTGTTGTTGCACGGAGTGAAACGCGGGCTGGCTCCACAGGTCCAGCGCTGGTGCTGGAAAATGAGAATTTAAGAAGAAACCCAGTATTTTCATGGCATCCTGGCGCACGTTAAAGCCCCACGTCCGATTTCAGCTGCAGAAAAAGGACATTCAACAAGCAGAAAGCAGCTAAGCGGCCTGGCTGTAAAGCGCAGGAGCCCTGGGCCGGGTTTGTGATCTGCAGGGATCGGGTGGCAGCAGAGCAGCGCGGGCGCCGTTTATTCATTATTCATTGTGCCCAAGACGTGACTCGCGCTGTGGCTTCAGACCTCGTCCCTCTTCCGGCGCAAGGGAGTCGATAGAACAGCTTTGAGCCACCGCTACGGTTCTCAAGAACTGCTCGTGAGCTAAACCGGGCAGCTCGGGGGAGCGTGGGCAGCTTCTGCCAGAGAAACTGCCCAGCAGGAGCAGAATTGAGAGCGTACAGGGTGGCGAGGGGTTTACTCCTCTCTCCTCCAGCGTGGGTGGCTCGTGGCAGCACCGAGGACACAAGTCCCCTGCAGAGGAGGTCGCTACCGGTGAGGGCAGGAGATCGTGTCCTGCAATTCCAGACCGAGCTTCATCCCTCCATCCTTTCCAAAGGCCGCCTGGCACTTACCCACTGAACAGTCAGCTGGTCCCAGCTGCGCATTTCAAGTCACTGACACCAAGAGATTAAATTCACATACACACAAACTTATGCATGTCAGAATCCCAGGAAAGATCTAAATTAGCAAATGAGAGACCCGCACTGGAATAACACATCTGGGGGGGAACAAGTGGGAATAAATAAATAATTACTTGTGCCTGACAGGCTCCTCTTCCTCATCTTCTCTAAGCTGCTTCTTCTCACCGTTCTTATTCTGGAAGAGAGAAAAGTGGATGTGAGGCCTGGGCCTTTCTGGAAATGACAGGGAGCAAATAAACACCCTGAGCAGGCACCGTCCCGGAGGCCCGGGGTGGACACACATCCCCACACTGTTTGGGATCGCCTTTAAACGCCGCTTTTCAATGCAGCCCCTCTTCCCTTTTCTCCTTGGACGCGACCACGTTGCTGGGCGCCGCGTCCGTGCAGAGAGCAACGCACCCCAACACCCCATCCAGCCCCGAACCGCAGCGCTGTGACAGCAAAACGAAACCCGGGCCCGGCGGGAACAGAGCAAAACGAGACGGGGACGGCGGCCACAGGCACCTCCACCACGTCCCATCTGCAGGGCAGCGATCCGAGATCAAACCCCACACTCCAGGAGACAGAAGAGGCAGATATTGTTATTTTGGCTGAAGGGAGCTATAAACAAAACCCATTAGTTTGTTAAATCTCCTTGCAAAAGATCCGCATGCCCTGTGGCTGAACAAAGCACACGGTATCACACACATCCATGCTTGTTTTGCCATGTAAAAAGCACCAAGGTGCCAAAACTATTTGCCAGCAAATCCTATTTCCAGCCCCTGAAAGGATCGGGAAGGTTTCCCAGGAAAGCAGCTGGCTTGCGGTGCCTTTCTTGAGTACCTGACTTTAACCCGGGTTGCAAAACAGTGTTTTAAAAAGTAGGTGACGTGCAAGCAGCGTCGAGGCAGGAAATAGTTCAGCTGCGGTTCAGGCTCATCTTGCTCTTTGCTCTTGCTAGAATTTTATCTGGGGCGGTTATAAGCAGGTTCTCAAAGACTGAAAAAAAATAACACAGAGTAAAAAATATCCACATTAAGCTGTGGTCACTCTTCCCATGACAAGACTGTAGTTTTTGCACGGGTCCAAATTCTTCTTCTCCTCGTAGCTTGAAATAATTTGACACGAGAAGCCTATTGCTCTCCTAGAGCTTTAGCCCCCAAGTCCCTCTCTGCCAGGTAAGTTCTGCAGTTTAATGCCCATTAGCACATAAATCTCTTCTAAAGTCCTGGTGATATTGGTAGAAGGAAGAATAAATAAATACATAAATTCAAATGCACTGCCATCAACGTGGTGCAAAAAGCCCCAGAGTATTTTCAACCCAACGTTTCTTCTCTGCTACAGCTCTCCTGGAAATACCCTCTTGGACGGCCACGCCGCCCTTGGGTAACAGGGGAACAGGTGCCAGAGTCTCCCTTGGGATATCTCGAGTGGGAAAGAGCAGGAAATGGTCCCTTCAGTGGCAAGAAAGGGAGGATGCAGGTTAATAAGGATGAAAGATGAAAGGTTTGAAGTTGGGCTCCCATGCAGCAGCAAGAGAAACTAACGCCAGTTCCCCGTTTGCAGCA
This sequence comes from Nothocercus julius, assembly GCA_013398735.1. Lineage (NCBI taxonomy): Eukaryota > Metazoa > Chordata > Aves > Tinamiformes > Tinamidae > Nothocercus > Nothocercus julius. The sequence goes on from VZSV01000002.1 coordinate 19,233,309, forward strand.
TGCTCCGTAAACAAGATTTCGGTTTTGTTAGCGCGGTGGCTGAAACCGAAGCAAGTCACAGGGCTGAGGCGGCACGTGCTGAACGGGCCACAAACCCCAGCGGCGTCAGGAACAGTCCCAGCTCTGCAAAGAAGCCGTTTGTCACCAATTCTCCTAAACAAAACAACCTAAGAAGGGGCTGGCTGGCTGTTTCTGAAGCCGCAGGGCCGGAGCGCTGCTCCGTTTCCGTTTGCAGGAGGAGAGCTCGGCATCTCCCTCGCCTCCTTCCCCCATTCACCGCGAGGGCTTCCTGCACACGAGCTGAGAAAAGACAGAGGCAAAAGATAAGGGCGGGTTGCGCTAGAGCTGCGGGGAAGGAGCCGTCCTGACTTGCTCAATAACGTACAACTCGAGGCTCCAAAGCTGGGCGTTTTTGCACCAGAGCGTGTCACAGGACTGGCGCGAGGCTTCGGAGAACAGCCCTCCACACAGTGGATCTCATGACCATCATCGTTGACCCAACACGAGAAGGATCTCTCAAACGCTCAGCTTATCTTAGGGCTTCATGTTTCACCTCGTCTCATCTCTCTTCTCCTTCCAACCACCTGCCCATGCTGGACTTCTCTGCTCACCCAATAACCCACACTCAGCTCCACCAAGCACCTCGGAACAGCAGCAACGTCCCTGGGGTTCTGCTTTCGCCTGTCCTTCTTGATCTGCCCTTTGTCATCCTCGTCAGATGGCCCTGTCACAACATGCCCTTCGACAGCGCGGGGAAAGGAGGATTCCTCCCTAAGAGGGCTCTTAGGTCACCCACCAAATGTTTGGGTTCCCATTGCTTCCCACGGGTGCGCGGCCAGAACTCAATTCTTCCCGCTTTTCAGTTCAGCTTCCTCTTCTCACATTTGAAAAATAACAGGTCTAATGCCACAGGAGGAGCCCAAAATAACCCTTTTGCTATTCTACTCTCGCGCCAGCAATTCCTCTTTTCAGGGGCCCCCGTGGCGAGGTGTTTATTGCTAGCTGTAACTCATACGATCGGAGATGTGCAGCTTCGGTCTACAAGACCGTTTGCCAACAACCAGCAAAGACATTCCCATCCTTCTGTCTCCTGGAAGGAGACGGCCTAAAGATAAATTGCTGATGTGGAAAAGCTCATTTGCTTCTAGGCTCCTGCTATTTAATTCTCAGACATCTCAGCTGACAGAAGTCGGAGATGAGAAGAGTCTCAACCGCTGCCTGTTCAAGGCACGCATCCAAGAAGATTTGCATCAAATTGTTCAAGGAAGGGTGTCAGCCTGCAACACCTGCAAGGCCCTTAGCAAGCTTGGGAGAGGATCAGGTAAAAGCCTACGTCCTTGGCCAAGTATATTCAGGGAGTTACACGTCATCTACAAGGTTGCAAAATATGGGCCACGAGCCAGGTTATTTGGTTAGCAGCCCTGCACTGGGCTGAGTTTCTCCCAGGCAGCACCCAGAAGACAAGAATGTATTTGGCCACACATCATTCAGTCAAGGTGGACAACACAACTAAACCCTAACGCGTATCAGGAGGGTAACAAAGAGAGAGGCTGCCGGAGCATCACAAGGCAGAGGAACAGGCCCGGGTACCAGCAAGACGAGTGCCGACTCTGGTGCATATCGATAATATACTCAAAACTTTCTTCTGTGATTCCCGTACGTTATCCTGACTACTCTTCTTGTTAGGATCCTGCCCAGGTTGTCACTTTGCATCGCATCTTAAGCCTGAAAGCCAAAAGGGTCGTGCCAAACATCTAATCTGACTTAACAGAAACACCGGAGACCTGGGAAGTCTCTCCCAGCTATCCCTATACGGGGTCCGTCCACATCGGAGCGGAGCATCCTCTCCGAGAAAAGCCAAAGGAGACAACCTGGTCCTGACGGCAGCAGACGGAGGATCCATTCTGCTAACAGCTTGGCTTGAAACCTGCACAATGACACAGTTTTCTTGACAGTCGGTTCCCGTCATCGTCTGCTACTAAAGAGTGTGTCTGGAGCTGGTGCCTTCAAGGGACGAGGATACCTGGGCACTTTCCAAGACGATAGCACTAATGGCACAGACTGGAGAAACCACTAGGTTGAACGGCCAGAATCAGGCACTGAGGGTTGCTCTCCTTATCCGCACACTGATTTTTGAAGATGTCTTAAAACGACGACATTGGAACAGCAGCGAGGGGCTCACCTGGTCATGGGAGGTGAGCAAAAGCCATATCCACCCCATTTTGTGCACAAATCCAGGATTCAGCAACAGCCTTATCTCGTGACTCCCAAAGGGCTCCCTCACTGCACTGCCCTGACCTTCGGGCTGTGAGTCACCTGGCCACAAGGAAGCGGAAAGTTCAGCCGCACATTTCCAAATGACTGATGGAAACACTGGGTGCACAGGCCCCATAAACATTTCCGTTGGGTGACAATTCTCCGTCAAGACCGCTAAGCTCTGGGTCACCTTGTCAACCCCTTCACCTGCTTTCTTAGTAGCAACCTCAGCGCTCTCATTTTTAGCCAGCGCGTTGTGCAGTACGAAGCTTTCCCTAAAGCAAATGCACGTGCCAAGAGTTACACTGCCTTTTCCTTGCTCTTAGGAAAACACAGATTTGCAATTTGTTATATGTGTTTTATTCAGTATTGACCGACAGCCTAACTGGCTTCCCTCAAGTTACCCCTCTTCCTTTAACAGAGGTATTCTAGTCACACCCTTCCAGCTCTTTGGAATTGATCCAGTAATCAGGAAAGACCAAATCAAAACGCAGCGGGCAAACAGCCTCTTCAACTGATTATTTTAGGATTCCGGGGTGCAGATTACCTACAAATGCTGATTGTAAGTGTTTTTGCTAGATGTCTAATATCCTCTCATCGCTGTTGGCCTGGAAAGGAGATCATCATCCCCCATGACACCAGGACGTCACTTCTTTCAAGTGCACCTTGAGAATTGAAGCTCATTTTGTTGCTTTCTTCCTCTCCACCATCTTCTGAAGATTTCTGTCTGAAGAACCGTCTGCTCTCTGATCAGAACTGGCCTTTACCCAAAGCAACAATTACCAAATTGAGATGTTTGACCATCTATATCCGTTCCTCCACAGCTTGAGCGATGCTGCTCCTTCGAATCCCCTTGGTTACTGCACGCCGGGATTAAATGCAACCCAGCCATGCCGAGCAATCCATCATCAATCCCAAAAAGCCAGCAAAACAACCTGAGACTCCTCTTCCCAGGAATTAATACCAACTTATTGTCTTGGGGCAATGGTTGGAATACTAATGATGCCCTTATCTTTCTTTAAGGCTTAGAGGATGGTCGTGCTACCAGCTAATTGCCTCTTTGGCCAAATAAGCGTCTCTTATTGAGGAAGCAGAAAGAAATAGATGCTCCAAAGCTCCATCCTGTGCCTTTTTACTTACTGCTTTGCGGAGATTTATATCCAGATGCCCTTGAAGTTTGGCAAAGAGCAAGATGTGCAGCCTTGATCCCATCTCACCACTTTTTGGGGATGTTCTTGGCAGCCCCAAAAAGGCCAAGAAAACTAAGAGCCGTGAAACACCTCCTTATGGCTTTGAGTAACTGCAGGTTTCTACTGGCGATAATAAAACACGTCTTAAAAGCAGCCCAGATTTAATTCTATTACAAGAAGCCACAAAAATGAAGAACGAGTTGTAAAATTTGACCGCAAGAAGTTCTGAACTTAAAAATATCACTGAAGATGAACCTGAGATCCACCAATATTTCCCAACAAGCTATTGGGAAGCCATTTGCTCCCTGCAACCCTTGCGGGAATTGTACGAAAACATGATTTTTAAGAGCCTGAACTTCTGTGTCCCTGCTGCCTTTTCCCTTACTGAAGTCATAATCCTGGTTCAGTCACCGTTGGTTGCTATGGAAATGGTTAAATTGGAGACTGAATGGGGCAACTTCATGGAAGAAAGCAACCCAAGGAGCAAAACAGCCTCCAAAAATTAAACACTTTTGTTTTCACATCAGGACCTCCAAAAAATCACTTTACATCTGCAAAATGGCAGATATCTTTCATGCTTTTCTAATTGCGTTGTTTATAAGCAAACACAAGTATTTCGTCCCTTCAGATAACCCTAAATAATTTCAAAATAGAGGTGTTGGCAGTTTTTAAATCTACATGTTCTTGTGATTCCAGGAGCTGACTGTTTGCACTGCCAGTGCTGCAGTTAAATAGCAAGGACTGGTGCACATGCTCGGCAAAAACACCAACTTCTTAATGCAGAAAGTACAGTGAAAACAGGTAAGTTTCAATTAGATGCAGAAAGTCTGAGGGGAGGAAATAGATAGTTCTAGGCAGGAAGAAGATGACATTGCAAAGTCCAAGCACTGTTTTGGGTCCTGGAGAGCTAGGAGAGACTTCTCCCACCGGACACAGGAGAAACCTCACTTCTCCCTTCCCGGCAGGGCACCATCGAAGCAAAAGTCAGCTCAAAAGTGAATGGAAGGTTTTAACCCCTCACTGCTTCTTTCTTAAATCAGAATAATTCCTTCCGTCATGCAGGAGAGGAGCAAATCCCCAAAACCCAAGCCAAGAAGCCACTTGTGGGACAATATTTGCTACCTCGGGAAACATTTTCCTGGAGGGTGGCAGGGATGAGGGCGCCACCGATGGCTCGTTCAGGTTTTAGGAGCAGCTAAGTGGGTTAATTTGTCACCTCCGCAGCTCGGGGACAAAAGCAGAAACAAAACTGAGCGCCTCACAAGGTTTCACTTCTCCTCGGGGGCGGGTAAGAGAGCAACTACAACCGGCCTTGTGTTTATGCACAAAGACCTTGCTGAAAGGTGAAACGTTCGCCGAAGGAGCCTGCACGCACGGGTCTTCTCCGGTGCCGTATTTATTTAAAAAAAAAGAAAGAAAGAAAAACACACCGGTGAGATAAACTACCCAGGGAGAGTTTCGCAAGCGGAACGCCCGCTTTCGCCTGCGCTAATCAAGCGGTGCCGCTCGGCTGCGAGACGGCCCCGACGCTGCATTTTTCAGAGCTGACGATTAACCTATTTTTTCTGCTGTCTATTTTTCCCCTCTTCATGAATTACACAAAAAAGCCCGTTGAAAAGCAACACCGGGCAGCAATGCGAGCGCAGCTCCCTGGCCAGGGATTCTTTTTTCTTCCCCTTGGCATTTAACTCTGCTCTTGCAGGCAAAAATATCCCAGGAAACTGGTGGGCTTGCAGAGACACCCAGGCCCTTCTCCTCTCCCTCACTAGCCAGACAACCTGCTTGGAGGCTACTGGAGAGACAGACGTCAGAGAAAACACCTCTGTGACTAACAGCAACTGAACGCTCACATTATTTCAGCAGCAAGAGTTTAATTCCCGGTCCGTGAAATTAGAGGAGTGGAAAGCTCCAAGAGGGACATCCAGGAGGTGAAGGGAATACAGACCCAGGAAGTAGCTCCTCTCCCAATGTCCAGCCTTGTCCCCAGCGGGACGTCCAGCCTCGAGAAGAAGGGGCATTGTCACTGAGCTGCCACAAGCACCGATTTCCCTTGTGGGATTAAGATGAAAACTCAGCATGGGGGACACATGATTTGGGGGGAAGAACAAAAATTTTCACACCAGCTTCAGGACATGAAGGTTCAGTCCATCTCCATGTAACTGCACAAGAACCAAGATCTGCTCCTGGCTCTGGGACCTCAAGCCCTGACCCGTTTCAGACTTATTTAAGGGCCAAATATGATACTTGCTTCTGCAAAAACCGTCTCTCCAGGTGGGCCAAGCAGCACTGCCCGGCCACGCTTTGTGCTTGGGGCCTCATCACTTCATTCCCTATGGAAAATGGACATCTGCCTTCCTGCAAACCGTAACCCACCTCCTTATCTCCCAAGCTGGTGCAGCGGGAGCACAGCCACGTTGTCCACAGGCTTCCCCCTGGGGCACTGCACCAATAACTTATTACTTCCTTAAAAAGCGCTCCATAAAACAAGCCCTGAGCGGGCATTTCATTCTCACCATGAAAACTTTTACTACATTCTTGTTACCACAGCAGCTGTTTTCTTGGCCCCTTTGCACTTCACTTGCAAGAACGTGCTTTGCTGCAAGAAAATCGGAAAAACAACCGAGCGGGAAACGGGCATCCGAGGCCCGGCTGCCACGCTCGAGCGCGGAGCCGCGTCGCCGGGGTCCAGAGTCCAGCGGGATTTGCAGGGTCAAGACCTTTGCAGAGGGAAAGGCTCCTTGCCCGAGGCAGGACAGTGCCGTGAGCGCAGAGCAAGGGAGGAAGGCAGCACCATGGTCTTCGTCCTCCCTAGGGAAGGCAAAGTCGCAAACCAAAAACTCGATTTTAGAAGGGAACACAAGCTTGGGTTTGGGCCAAAGCCGCATTTGCAGTTCGGTGAAAACCCAGGGAAGCAACAGGGCAGGTGGAAACTTTCCTCCCTGCCTCAAGTGCTCAAGATCACCCAGCCTTGCCCCAAAAACTCCCGCGTCGTTGCTTTCCGAGTGCCATTTGAGGCATTTCGGCAGCAGCAGAAATAGCCCTGCAGCTATTACGTTCCTCAGGTTATTGCGTGAGACGTCCAGCCATAAATATACATGGAATATCCCTGCACTACAAGGTCTATTTATAATTGCAAATGCTAAATATTGCTTTCAAAGCAAGCTAGCAAGGAGCCTTTCTTTTCCATACAAGCGCTGTAGAACGCGCTGCAAGCAAGAAAACCGAGGCAAGGCTACCAGAAAGCAAAGAGGAATCCGGACACGGAAACTACGGCTCAAGAGCCCCACGTGCATTTATATTATACACAAAATAACGAAATATGTGTGTACAAGTACTTCCATAGAAACCGAAAACACAACCATCTGCTTCACTCCTGTGCAAATGCAAGCAGATTCTGCAGACAAAAGATGCCTCAGAAGCCACTTTGCGCTTCCCCTCGCTGGTTTTCTGGTTTCACAGCAGTTAAGAGGGGATTGCTGCTCATTCTTTAGCCAGTTTACTATTTTCTCAGGTTATTTTTACACCACGAATTAGTGGCTGTCACACACCAGGGTCTCGCCATGTCCCCCACACATACCCTGCACCTCTTCTTTCCTTTCAGCTGAGTTCCAGATCTGCAAACCAACCAGTACAAATCAGGTGTTTCTGGAGAACTCTCTTTAAACCGTTTGCTTCTGACAGAAAAGGTGAGCAAGCAGAAACACAGCATCAGCTTTCAGCGTCTTCTCTTTGCTGCTAGCACTTATCCAAGCACAAAACTCTCCAAACAGTCCCAAATCACCTGCATTTTTAGAAGCGTGACCTCGAATTTAAGGCCAGAGCTAACACCATTTTCTCCAGGAACCAAGGGGCGTTCTCGCTGTTTCCTTACGGCTTTGTTTCCTACAAAGCTGCAGAAATAACCTGAAGCCGCAACACGCGGCGGTTGTGGGCACCAAGCCACGGGCATCCCAAGAGACTCGGGAGCAGCAGCAGAACTAAAGGCAGAAATAAATAACGTATCTTTGGATACGCAGCTTTGGATGCTCACGGGAGCGCATCTGAGGTTCCCATCTACGTCGCTTCTCTGTTTCAAAGCTCCTTCTTCCAGATGAAATACATTACCCTTGAAACGCCCGCACTTCACCCCAGACGAGCTGAACAGGAGGGTGATTTGCATTTGCTGTATTTATGGAACTAAAGGGAATTAGGAAAACAATGTCAAGCCCTAGTTAAAAATAAATTTAAAAAAAGCTACAGGGAGTTGCCAAACCTGAACAAAGAAAAAGCTTTTAAAGCTTCAGAAACAGAATCTGAAAGGCAGTCAAACACTTGCATCGAAAGAGAAGTTCCAGGCCAACCTTAAACTCTGTTGCTTCTCAACATCTTGAATTTAAACACAAGGTACTACGTTGAAGAGTTCAGGAGCCTGCTGATGTTGCCTTCCCAGCAGCAACCGTCAGGCATTTCCTTGGAGACGGAACGTGAAGGAAATTCCTGCAGGAATTCCCACCTCTCATTGCACCAGGATAAAGCTGGTCAATGCAGCCAGCAGCTAGGGAGGAGAGGATGAGCAGACATGCAGCCTCAGAGGTTTGATTTTTAACAGAAAAGGAAAAAAAGATACCCCAAAAGACAATTTAAACAGACAAAGGAACAAATTAGAGATGAGTTTATTCATTTGAAGCAAAAGGCTAAATGAGATTCCCCAAATCTCATTTGGGGAGCTTGGACACGCTCTCCCACAGCCTGTTTTTCACATCACCACCGTCAACTCCTCCGTCTGATTCTGCACTTGCCCCTGTGCCAAGTGCTCCAAAGCCAAGGCAGGAAAAGATGCTCCGTGTCCCTCATCATTTCCACGGAGCCCCTTCAAAAGCTCCCGCAAGACAACGACCCGACCGCACGGCTGGGGCTGCTGAGCAGCGGATTAAAAGAGCCCAGGTCTTTGCACAGTACAGTCTCATAAAAAAAAGATTATGTAAAAACCCTCTGCCCATCACCGTGGTAATGTAAAAAAAGAAAAAATAAGTCAAGATAAATGAGAATCAGGAAAAATCAGATCTCAACCTCTCTGCCACTTTCTTCGATGAGGTTAACCCTCCATTTACAAGCACGAGGCTCCCAACAGGGTTTACTCTATGACAGTGGCTTCATATGAAAGAGGAGGAAAAATAAACACGTGGCCACACAGAGATTTGGCCTCCAAATCCTCCCCTTTCAAGCGCAGCCACACGCACGGCTCCTTCATTGTGAGCGAAGCCATGCGAGAAGCGGCGCCCGAGACAGTCGCTCCCCTATTCCGCTCAAATACCTGCTGCTAAAAATAGGTGGCTGTGGGAAAAGCACTCGGCTTCTTGCAGGAATGATAACAACTCGCTCACGGCTTCCCCTCCTTGCCCGCCTCCGTGGGTGCTATCCCAAGGAATGAGCTAGGTAGTCCTTTACTAAAGATACGTATGCATTTTTAACGAAAAATTCCTCCCCAAGACAAAAAAAAAAGCAATTGTTTATGACACAATTGCTCTATCGGGATATCTAAACCAGATAAAAGGCCCGAATTCTTCCCCCAATCTTTTACGAGCATCATTTTCCCTATAACAGATGAGCCAGAAATCTGGTTATCTTCCAGAGATATTTCTGTATTTTTAACAGACGCAAGCTCCAAATTACTCGGTGCTTCCAGACGTATCCCACAACCTGTCTGTAAAGCACGTAGGGGAAGAACCACCAGGACGTGGCTGTTTGAAGGCGCTTCGAGCCCGGAAATCGTCACGCTGCAGCCGAGGGAGGCATTTGTCCCACGCAAAAACAGACGCAAGCGCATTGGAAAACTGGCTTCAAGGGCAAGCGGGAGGCCAGCGTTTATAAATGCAGGTAACGATGGTTAATTATCAACTTGCTCGTCAGAAGGCTGTCGTTATGGAAACCCAGCTCCTCGCATGCAGGCAGCTTGGATTAGGGATCTCCAGAGGTCCCTTCCAACCTCAACCCTTCTGCGACCCTCTGCATTTCCCATGCAACAAGGTTTACCTTAAAGTCACTCCCATTGCCTTTTCCTAGGAATTTCTGAAGGCTTCCAGGTATCGGGCTACTGATTTTTCTCCCACATTTGCCTTCTGCTGTGACAGAGATAGATCTTTTGGGGTACAAAAAAAAAGGACAAACGAGATTTCAGTGGGCAAGATTCATGCGGAAACTAAACAAAAACGTTTTGCTGCCCTTTGCCAGCGAGTGCACATGGATCAGAAAGCAAAAGTGGCCTCAACCAATGACCTCATACACAGGGAAGAATCCCAGTGGCTAAAAGCATCAATTTGTACCCGAGTGCTGCCTGAACACATTAAAAAACAAGATTTTTACCAGAGCTTTGCCTCCCAGAGAGGAAAACGGCGCAGAAGGACAAACCACACGCAGCACCGAGAAGGACAGGGACCAAGTTGCAGGTCTGGGCAAGCGGCTGTTTAATTTTCCAGCCACAACGACCGCAGCTCTGCAGCAATGTGGGGCAGCAGGTAAGCGCAGCAGCAGCTGCAGGACATTTCGGGTTGATTTGCATTGTCTTTGTTTTCTTTTTAAAGAAAGCAAAAGTTGCAAACTTAAGATTACACTTAGACGATTCAAAAATGTACTTTTTGTCAGATTGGGAAGCAATCTTCAATATGCCGGCAAGTTGGAGGGGGGTGCGTAATAAAACAAGTTTGATTACTTGCTGCTGAAAGGGGATTTTATTTGAATTTAGGAGGGAAACAGCAGCCTTGAAACTGGGAGCTTTGCTGGTTGCGGAGGCCAGAGACTTAACCCAGCATTCGCTCACGTGGGGTTTTCAACATGTTTGTATTAGCAAGTGTTGACGGACGTTTCTCAGATGTAAATTATGCCTGGAACTGAGGCCATCACACAGTTTTGGGTAAAAATCCCGTCTGTCTGGGACTGCTGCTCCAGAGAGACCTCAGGATGGTGCAGGAGGTTGCTCGAAGCACCAGCTCAGGGCCAGAGAAAATAAATAAGATCAGTAACTAGTGCTATTAGTTGCACAGTCACGACAAGCAAAGGAAGGCACAAAGCACCAGGCACGAGGGGTAGTTTATTTATACAGAGAACTGGAAAACGCTGACGAGCTTTGACAGCCAAAAAAGGCTCATGCGACCCAAGTGAGAATGCAGAAAAAGACAAAAAACACACAGAAAATACTGTGCTATAAGTCCACGAGTCCCCCATATTTTTAGACACAGACTTTATAACCTGGAAGGGAGACCAAGGGAGCTGTAAAATCACACAAACATAGCACAATTATTTAATGTTTCTTGCAGTTATCTGCATGCGGGAACAGCCAAAGCCAATTTCAAAGGAGGCTTAAGAAAATAATATAAATGAGCAGATTTTGAAGCACTAAAACACTCAGGCTAAGGACGCTTAATTCCATGACAAACCATACAGGCTATTTCTGTTCTAAATTTACATCCACAGCAAGAAAATTTCATAGCAGTCAGGTATGCCACTTTTCTTGGTGAGCCACAAATGGGTCAGTGCAGGGCTGAGCCAAGAACACATCAGTTTTGCACAGGGTAAAAAATTGGTGTTAGCTCTGAGGATGCAGTAGTGGGAAAGAAATAAAGTCATCATTTAGTTTACACTTACTAGAAATACAATTAAAAAGAGTGAATTGAGAATTGATGCAGGTCACATGATGTGGATGCTTAAATTCCTCCAGCTTACTGCATTTTCCTTCTATCACCAAAAATAAAATTCATTTTTCCCCCCTTCCAAGCTTATTATTCAGAAATGCGACAAGAACCACCAGTCAAAACAGCCAAGTTTTCTAGATGAAGATTCACCCCATCACAAAACTTTTTGGAAAACAAATCCTTAAGAATTTAACCTAGACACAGCACGGACACAAGATTTACACTAACTGCAGCAAAATCCTGGCTCCAACTACGCTGTGGAAAAGCTTCTTGCCACAAGGAACGTTTTGAGACAACCCTTGGATTTCACTCCGAGGGGTAGGAAGAAGGAGATGGATTTGAGGATCATGCTTGGAACTCGCTTCATCTGGATCCGCCACTGCATGGGGAGCACAGAGAGAAGAACAGCTGCTCGGATGGAGCTTTGGGATGACTCTCCTGGCTCCTTAAGGGAATCCTTCTCCGAGCTCTCACGCTTTTCCCTGCTCTTATTGGCTGATCTATGTATCCTCTGCAGAAATAACCCCAAAATCCAGAGGTGCAGCAACAAGTACGATACGAAAACTGCCTTTTTACAGCTCCCCTTGAGCCCAGCTTCAGTCAGGCAACATAACCTCCACTCCAGCCTCCCCCATCTGCACTAAGAAGGCCCTGCTAAACAGAGGTTGAGTCGAGATGACAACACGATGGCGCAAGGACACAGGAGAGAAGCAAGTGGGAGCCCGAGGGGCCACCAGGGACCCTGAGACAAGTCCCAAGGAGACGCACAGGGCAAGCAGCCCCCAATGCCCTTTGCTCCAGCAGCGCCCGGCCCTCCCATCAGGCGCAGAGCTGGAAACCCATCCCAGCTCCTCTCCCACAGCCCTCCCGGATTCTCAGTTCTCAGGCTCTGCTGCCTCCCCCACCAGGGCTCCTCAGCTCCTTTCCCTGGTGTCCCCTCACCAAGGGGGCTGCGCTTCACCTCACACCCCCCTGCCCAGCCTGGGGTCCCCTCCCTGCCTCCCACCCCCTCCAAACTCCTGCGTTTCCTCTCTCATACCCCAAGACCAGCTCCCCTCACCCCAAACTGCCCTCCTCTCCCACAACCCCCCCAAAGCCTGTGCACCTAG
>VZSV01000002.1:19257662-19269344 GCA_013398735.1 Nothocercus julius
GCGGCCGTCCCCGCGCGGCCCCTCACGCGGCGGCCCCGGCCTCCCGCAGGCCTGCAGGAACAACATCTGCCTGGACCTCTCTCCCAACCACGGCTTCGACGGGCGGCTCACGGGGCACCACGTGGTGAACTGGGACGTCAAGGTAGCGCCGGGACGGCCGGCTCCGCCGCTGCTGCGCGCGCGGTGCTGGCTGCCCTGAGCACCTGCCCGGCTCGGGTTTCTGGGCTGTGGGTGGGCAGGGAAATGGGGGGCCTGGGGGGGCCCTGCAGTGTGTTCGTCATAGAAGGTTGGTCAGAGACTTTGCTGGCTGCGGCATCCAGGTGTCTCCAGGGCCGGGAGCCCAAGGTGGCCTTGGTGGCTCCCTGTGGCACCTGCGCAAGCTCCTCCTCCGCGTGAGGCCGAAGGCAGCGCGGTGCCCGTCGCCGTGCTCCCTCCCGCAGGACGTGGTGAACTGCGTGGGCGGCATGGCCGTGCTGCTGCCGCTGCTCGAGCAAGTGGCGGCCAAGACGGAGGAGGCCGGAGACGAGGCAGAGACCAGCGAGCTGGTGGGTCCCGAGCTGACGTCCTGCAGGAGCGCCCAGGGCATGCTCATCCCGCTGGGCAAGTCCTCAGGTGAGCCCCTTGCCAGCGTCGCCCGGTGTCGCCAGCGCAAGTTAGTCCCAAGCGAGCAGGGCCTGCTTTCCTCCGGTGCAGCTCTGCGTGGAGTCTCTGATGTCTCATAGCAGGGTTGGGCTCACGCAGGCGCCTTCCTTGTCATAGGAGAAATTTGGGGGGTTCTGGCCAAATTAGAGGGAAATAGATGAAGGAGCTGAAAAGTTTGCAGAGAGGATGGGTGGCGCAGTTCCTTGTGAAACGTAGCCAAATCCAAAACAGTACCTGGGGTCATCGGGCTGCCCTGTGCAAGGGTGTGCTCGGCAGTGCTGCGTCCGCAGCTCCCTGCTGGATTTCGCCCTCTCGCCGTGCCTTGCAGAGAGCCGTCTGGAGAGGAACAGCGTGGCCGCCTTCCTGCTGCTGGTGAAGAACTTCATCCAGAACCACCCGGTGAACCAGGAGAGCCTGGTGCAGTGCCACGGGCCGGCCATCATCGGGGCCCTGCTGCAGAAGGTGCGTGGGGCCGGGTGCAGCAAAGCCCTGCGGCGCCGCGAAGGCCCCGGGCGCCGCGGCCGGGCTGCAGCCTCTTCTCTCTGCACCACCAGGTCCCCAGCCCGCGGCTGGACATGAGCCTGCTGGTGGCCTCGCAGATGCTCATGGAGCAGGTGGCCTCCGAGGGCAGCGGCCTCCTGCTCCACCTCCTCTACCAGCACCTCCTCTTCGACTTCCGCATCTGGAGCAACAGCGACTTCGCCGTGCGCTTAGGTGAGAGTCCGGAGCTGCCCACGGGCACCCGCCGGGTTCCCCGTGCCACCCGCATGACCCGCAGCGTGGGCGCTGCTCCGCAGGTCACATCCAGTACCTGGCCAACATCGTCAAGGACCACAAGCAGCGCATCCGCAAGAAATACGGCGTGCAGTACATCCTGGACTCCATCCGGACGTACTACGGGTGAGCGAGCGTTTGGGCTCTTTGGGTTCTCCAGCTTCCACGGGGCAGCAATGGCAGGTGTAGGATCTTCAACCCACCATAGCCCCAAGCCCATCCCTAATTTCTGTTCAGCATCTAACACCCCAAGCAACCCATCCGCTCCAAAAGTCGTAGTTTTGGGGTTTGGGATCCTGCTGGCCCCCAGGTGACAGTCCCAAGACCCTGGAAAGAGGGACCTGAGGAAGGGGTGGATGGCTGTGCCCATACCCAGCGCCGGCGTGTCTCGCCCCCAGCACCTCCAAGGAGAAGCCCACGGCATCTGACAACGTCAAGACGGTGCAGACGTCCCTCTTCAGCCTGGTGAAGGACTTCTTCTGCAGGAGCTTCTCCACGGAGGAGATGCAGAGCTTGCTGAGCTACGTGGCCGCGGCGCAGGACGAGCAGCAGGTACAGCACCCCACCAAGCCCGTGGGTTGTCTTGATTAAAACCCCAGACAGCAGGGCAGGCAGAGAACCGATGGGCTCACTGCACAGCTGGTCCAGAGCCACCTCTCCAGCCCCGCAGCAGCATGAGCTGCACTCAAGCCTGTCTGGACCAAAGCAGCCGAGATGCCAGGCTGGCACTGTGTGGTCATGCCCTGGCCGGTGCCCAGGTGTGCGGAGGAGACCTGCAGCCAGCCCCATTGCCCACAGGTGTGCGGGGCCCTGGAGGTGATCCACAGCCTGCTGAAGGGCTCGCCAGCCCAGGAGCAGCTCTTCGCCTTCCTCTTCGAGCCGGGCAGTGTGGAGGTCCTCTTCTCATTGCTGGTGCAGAAGAAGTTCTCCGATGAAGTGCGAGAAAGGGTCTTCAAGGTGAGCCGGGGCCTCCATGGCAGCCGTTTGGCTGGGGACTTTGCACTGGTGGGATTTCATGCCCTTCCACCCTTCTCCACCTCTCCAGATCCTCTACAAGATGCTCAAGTACGAGAAGGTCCCTGAGCGCAGCAAGAACCGCCTGAAGCTGAAGGACATTGGCTACCAGGGGCTCATCACCTACCTCAGTGATGTCCCCAGCTCCGTGCTGCTCTTCCGCTGCCTCTCAGAGCAGGTCCTTGGCGCAGGTACCATGTGCCACAAGCAGCACCCTGTTTCTAGCCCCCCTGCACCATCCATGGTGGGGTGGTTGCTGTGGGTCCACACCTACAGCTTCTGAAGATGCTCAGACAATCTTAGGGCTGGTGCCAGGTCCCTTTGGTGGGTTTTGGAGGACAGGAGGACCCACCACTGCACTCTGTTCTTGCCCACAGATCCCCCCAACTACAAGGACCTGGTGGCCGTGGTTTACCTGTCCCACCGTGCCGAGCTGACCGTCCGGCTCGATATCTGCCGTAAGGTGAACAGAGCCCATGGGCGCCAGGCAGAAACAGGCACCTGCCATCCCTCAGAGGGTCCCTTGTCCCCAGCGGGCTGCCTCGATGACATTGGCTGCCTTCTCTCCCCTCTGCTTGCAGCTCTTCCACTTGATCTACTCCCAGCACGACATGGTGAAGCAGCTGGCGAAGCTGGCGGGCTGGCAGGACACGCTCACCAAGCTCTACGTCAAGGAGTCCTACGAGTCCCGCCAGCACAGCCTCAGCATCTCGGGCAACGGCGGCGGCCTCGAGCTGCTCCAGCAGCCGGACTCCCCCGGCAAGGAGGCCGGCAAGGAGGTGCCGGGAGACACCAGCCCACCACCCACCGACCTGCAGGAGCTGGATGTCTTCCTGCCACTGGGCTACGAGGCTTCAGACCACGAGCTCTCAGAGGGCTTCTCCGACCACTCTATCTCCCCAACTGGCCGCATCAAGTCCTTCCATTCCTACAACTTCAAGTCCTTCGACTCCTCAGACCGGGCCAGCCGCTCTTCCTCCAACCCTGGGGACCACGGGGAAGGTCCCACTGGGGACAGCCTCCCATTTGACAGTGTCTACCAGCCGCTCTCGCCCTTCTCTACCTCTCCATTCGACCTGGGGCTGGACCTCGCCAGCACCAGCTCCATCACCACGGCGGAGAGCGGGAACCGGACACCAGCCAGCGGCCCCGGCACCCCATCACCTCTGGAGACCTTCAAGCCCTTCCCAGGGCTTCAAGCCCGCAAGAGCTCGAGTCTCTCCAACGTCCTTGACGAAAGCAGCTACCAGGACACGCTGCCCTGTGACAACATCTCCAACACCAGCAACCCCCAGGTAAGTCACCGCCACGGGGCGGCCCGAGACGTCCCACCAGGACCTGGAGATCTGCTGCCCAACACGGCAACTGCCAAGCTCGGTCTTGGCACCGTGTGCTCACGCGCCCTTTGCTGTCAGCAAACGCCCGAGGAGGAGCTGTGCAACCTGCTGACCAACATCATCTTCTCGGTGACGTGGCGCGGGGTGGAGGGCTGGGACGACGCGGCCTGGAAGGAGCGCGGGCAGGTCTTCTCGGTGCTCACCAAGCTGGGCACGGCCTGCGAGCTGGTGCGGCCTCCCGACGAGATCAAGCGCAGGTGAGCGGCCACCAGGCGCCATCCCACCCCACCACCCAGGGGGACGATGCTGCTCCGTCTAGGAAGAGCTGGATGGGGGTGAGGAAGGAGACGGTGTCCCCTTGGCCTGGGCCATGGTGACAGGCCACCGGCTCTCCCCCAGCCTCCTGGAAATGATGCTGGAGTCGGCGTTCACGGACCTGAAGGAGTCGTCGCCGGCCGCCCTGCCCAGCCTCACCCAGAACGCCCTCAAGCTGCTGCGGCTGCTCCAGGACTTCTTGTTCTCCGAGGGACACAACAACCAGGCCCTGTGGAGCGAGAAGGTGACCCAGCCCAGGATATGGTCCTATCTCTAACCATAACCCAGAACTCTAAGCCTAACCCTAAACCTAGCCCTAAACTCGTGATGTTAAGACCTAACCTAAACCCCAACTCTAAACCCTGTTCCTACTCCTGAACTCCAAACCCTAAACCCAACCCTAAACCCAAATCTTACCTCTTAAACCTAAAACTAAACCCTAACCCCAACCCTGAGATCTAACACTAAACCCGTATCCCTAATCCCAACGCAAGTCTTGACTCCTAACCTGAAGCCTAACCCTAAATCCTAACCCTAACCTGCTCCAAGCAAAGCAGGGCTCCTGGCTGCTGGGGGAGGCCAATGGGTGGAGGGGAAAGGCCCGCTGGCTTTGCACCTACCCGGGGTGGCCAGGGGCTCATCCTGCCCGTCCCTGTGTCCCCCCCAGATCTACGAGGGGGTGAGCAGCCTCCTGGACAAACTTGGCGTGTGGTACCACCTGGCCAACGGCACCTCCGACCTCAAGGAGATGGCCCAGACGGGCCTGCGCATCCTCGTGGGCTACATCATGCTGCAGGACCCCCAGGTGCGCCGCGCCATCACGGGCGTCCTCCAGGGACGCAGCGGGGACACCAGGTGGCATTGGCAGTCCCGTGCTGACGCCTGGCTTGTGTCCCCTGCCCAGCTGCACTCGCTGGCGTACGTGAAGCTGCACAGCCTGCTGCAGACGGCGTCGGCACCCCGCAAGGACGTGGCCTGCTACCTCCTGGGCAAGCTGGAGACGCCGCTGCGGCGCTCGCTGGACGCCAAGTCAGAGGTCTTCTCCTGGCTGGTGCCCATCATCCGCACGCTCATGGACCAGTGCTACGAGAGCCTGCAGCTGCAGCACTTCTTGCCCTCGCTGCCCCCCACCAACGGCAGCCCCACTTTCTACGAGGACTTCCAGCACTTCTGCACGACCGCCGAGTGGAGGGGTTTCATCGAGAAGCACGTGGGTGCCCTGGGGAGGCTGCGGAAGGGGTGGCACAGGTGCCTCGCTGAATGCCCCGGGAACACCTCCGCTTTCATCCCAACTCGCCCGGCAGGTGCAGCCCACCATGGCCCAGTTCGAGATGGACACGTTCGCCAAGAGCCACGACCACATGTCCAACTTCTGGAACGCCTGCTACGATGCCATGATGAGCAGCGCGCAGCGGCGGGAGCGCGAGAAGACGGCGAGCCGGCAGATGTTCCAGGTGCCGCGGGCGCCCCGGCGCCGGCTTTGCAGCTGGCACGGCGCCGAGCATCTCACCCTCGCCGCTCTCTCGGCAGGAGCTGGTCCTGGAGCCGTCGGCCAAGCGCGCCAAGGCCGAGAACAGCCGCCACGCCAACGTCCTCAAACAGGCCACCAACCACCACAGCACCGTGCTCAAGCAGTGGCGCAGCCTGCGGCGCCTCCTGGCCTCGCCGCGCTCGGCGTGGGCCGACCGGTGAGCGCCCTCCGTCCCCATGCGCCGCCCTGCGCAGGGGACACGGGCCGGCTCATCCCGCTCTCCTCCCGCAGGAACCCGCCGGAGACCCGCTGGAAGCTCTCCAGCGCCGAGACCTACTCCCGCATGCGGCTGAAGCTGGTGCCCAACCTCAGTTTCGACCAGCACCTGGAGGCCAGCGCCCTACGGGACAACCTGGGTGAGGGAGGCACGTGGGGATGGGGCACCATGACGGGCGGCGATGTGCCCAGCGTGGGTTGAGCTCAACCCGGCTCGTTGCAGGAGCCGATCACCTCCACAACCCCGCCGAGTCCCTCCCGCTCGCCGTGGCCAAGGAGGCCAAGGTGAGCGAGCTGAAGGATGACCAGCTGGCCGAAGAGGATCTCCCCGTCCTGGAAAGCCAGTGAGTGGCTCTGTCCCCTGCTGCGGTTTTTGGAACGTGAATTTTGGACCATGTCACCATCTCAGGGATGGTCACCTCCTTCACCTCTGACCTCCTGGAGCTTCGGGGTGCTTGCACAGGCAGGTCATGGCGGGTCCCAGGCATTGGGACCCACCTGTGGTCACCCCTGTGGTCATCCCGTGTCACCCAGGAGCGAGCCCAAGGAGCAGAGCCAGCGGGAGAAGCTGGTGATCTCGGAGGACTGCGAGCTCATCACGACGGTGGCCGTCATCGCTGGCCGCTTGGAGATCACCACTCAACACATCTACTTCTACGACGGCAGCAGCGAGAAGGAGGAGACAGAGGAAGGTACAGGGACAGGGTCACAAGAGTCCACATGCCCACCAGCTGCTCCCAGAAATGTCGGGACACATGGGGATGGGTGCGGATTCCTGAAGCGTGGCGATGAAGCCCCCATCCCCAATCTCCAGGCAGTGATGGCCTTTTTGAGGTGGCTCTGCTTGGAGCAGGCTTGTCCCAGCTCCCGAGTCAGCCCGTGGCCTGAAGTTCCAGCTCCTGGGTGGCCCCACGTCTCCATGCGCCGTCCCAACCAGGCGCACGCGCTGGGTGGTGAACCCAGGGTGGTTTTGTGCTTCTCCCCCGCAGGGATCGGCTACGACTTCAAGCGACCCTTGTCGCACCTCCGCGAGGTCCATCTGCGCCGCTACAACCTGCGCCGCTCGGCCCTCGAGTTCTTCTTCATCGACCAGGCCAACTACTTCGTCAACTTCAAGAAAAAGGTGAGGGCGCCGCGTTGCCGCCAAGGCCGCCCCGGCGAGCCCCGGGGTCTCGGCGGGACGTGGGGCCGGGAGCGCTGCCCACTCTCACCTCCGTCCCCCAGGTGAGGAACAAGGTGTACTCCAGCATCCTCGGCCTGCGCCCGCCCAACCACATCTACTCCAGCAGCCGCTCGCCCCAGGAGCTGCTCAAGGCCTCGGGGCTCACCCAGGTACTGGCGTCACCTCCGTGTCCCCACAGCGATGTCCCTGCAAAGAGGCGGGGTGGCCCTGTGCCCCACGGCACAACGCTGGGGACAGCATGAGATGCGGAGTGATGTCCCCACGGGGCAATCCAGTGGTTCCCATGCCCACCTTGCCTCTCAGACCCCTCTTTTTGGTCCAGAAATGGGTTCTACGGGAGATCTCCAACTTTGAGTACCTCATGCAGCTGAACACCATCGCGGGACGCACCTACAATGACCTCTCACAGTACCCCGTGGTAAGGACCCTTGGCCACCGCTGGTCCCCCTGCACTGGCCGGGATGGTCACCCGCATCCCCCCTGCTCCCCAGTTCCCCTGGATCCTGCGCGACTACGTCTCGGAAACGCTGGACCTCAGCAACCCGGATGTGTTTCGAGACCTGTCCAAGCCCATCGGGGTGGCCAACGAGAGGCACGCCAAGGACGTGAAGGAGAAGTGAGTGCCGTCGGAGGAGGAGGAAGGGCTTGGAGCGGGAGCACCCATCTCGGCTCCCACCCAACCCTTTGCATCGCCCCCCAGGTACGAGAGCTTCGAGGACCCCACGGGCATGATCGACAAGTTTCACTACGGCACCCACTACTCCAACGCCGCCGGCGTCATGCACTACCTGATCCGCACCGAACCCTTCACCACGCTGCACATCCAGCTGCAGAGCGGCCGGTGAGCACCGCACGGCCCCACGTAGCCCCAGAGCGGCTCGCGGGGACCCGACGGTGCCCACGGCCTGCCTGTGCTGCCAGGTTTGACTGCTCGGACCGCCAGTTCCACTCGGTGCCGGCAGCGTGGCAAGCGCGCATGGAGAACCCTGTGGACGTCAAGGAGCTCATCCCCGAGTTCTTCTACTTCCCTGAGTTCCTGGAGAACCAGAACGGTATAGGGTGGCCCCGGGACCCACGCAGGACATCTCCATCCCAGCACCACGGGTTTCCAACCACTGCCGGTT
The DNA here is from genome assembly GCA_013398735.1 of Nothocercus julius. NCBI lineage: Eukaryota > Metazoa > Chordata > Aves > Tinamiformes > Tinamidae > Nothocercus > Nothocercus julius. The sequence continues at coordinate 19,265,799 of VZSV01000002.1, forward strand.
CTTCCTGCAGGCTTCGACCTGGGCTGCCTGCAGATGTCCAACGACAAGGTGAGCGACGTGGTGCTCCCGCGCTGGGCCCGCTCCCGAGAGGACTTCATCTACCAGCACCGGAAAGCCCTGGTGAGACGGCCCTCTCCCGGCACCCCCTCTCCTTGGCCTCCCGAATCGGAGGCGATTTTGGGCAGGGGGGACAGCACAACCCTCTTTGATGCCGTGTCTCTGGACAGGAGTCGGAGTACGTCTCGGCCCACCTGCACGAGTGGATCGACCTCATCTTCGGCTACAAGCAGCGGGGCCCGGCTGCCGTGGAGGCCCTCAACGTCTTCTACTACTGCACTTACGAGGGTGAGTTGCAGGACCCAGGGAGGGCACAGCCACGCGTGTCGGTGTGCCCATCCCCATCCTCATCCTCATCCCCAGGGGCCGTGGACCTGGACGCCATTGCCGACGAGACGCAGAGGAAGGCTCTGGAGGGCATCATCAGCAACTTCGGGCAGACGCCTTGCCAGCTGCTCAAGGTATCAATGGGAAAGACGGGCTCCGGATGGCCATCCGAAGCCACGGGATGCCCTGCTCCTCATGCGCGACCTCCTGCCCGGCAGGAGCCCCATCCCGCCCGCCTCTCCGCCGAAAATGCGGCCCGCCGCCTGGCCCGCCTTGACACCCACTCGCCCAACGTCTTTGAGAACCTCGACCAGCTCAAGTCCTTCTTTGTGGAGGTGAGGGCCATGCCGGGTGGGATGACCGTAGTCCCTTGGGCAGGAGGGAGCCGGGGGCTCAGGGTTGGGGCCGGCAGCGAGGAGGGCGCCCACTGGCTGTGGTTGCTCCACAGGGCATCAGCGACGGCGTGGCCTTGGTGCAAGCCCTGGTCCCCAAGAACCAGGCCCATTCCTTCATCACTCAGGGATCACCCGACGTCTTGGTGAGTGAGGGGCTCAGTCCTGCGTCCAGCAGGGAACCCGAGGCGCGAGTCCGAGCCGCTGATGCCACGGGAGCCAGGGGCCAAGCGCCCCGCTCCCGGGTGCAGCAGGACCCCCATCCCACGTGAGCGCCATCTCCACCTCTCCTCAGGTCACCGTGAGTGCCAACGGCTTGCTGGGGACCCACAACTGGCTGCCCTACGACAAAAACATCTCCAACTATTTCAGCTTCACCAAAGACCCCACCGTCTCCAACACCAAGTGAGTCCAACGCGTGCCCAGTGCCCACGTGCAGTGTGGTCACTGGAGCAAGGACCAGCACCTGGATGCCCAACAATTTAAACTAGAGCGTGTTTTTTTTTCTCTTGATGTCTGTTTCATTGGATAGCTAAGTGTTTTTTTGTGCAAAGCTCCTATAGAAATTAAGGACGCTGTTTTAGACCCTTGCAAAACGTGCTAGTCCAGGATAGGTGCTTAGAAAGGAAGCTTGGACTGGAATCCCTTGAAAAAGCTTGAAAAGCTCCAGTTTACTGGCTGTGTTTGAGCTGTGGTTCCTCCACGCTCCTGTCCAGCTGCTAAAACTACGTTAATTAATTTGGGGGTCGGAGGGAGTGCTGAGAGTAAACGACTGAAGGAAGGTGGACATTGAGTACAAGGCTTCCCTACATCATCCGCTGTGTACTCTCCTGTTACCCACCTAAACCGGATTTCCCTGTCTCCTTCTGACTGAAGGGACGAGGTTGGCCCCTCATCCCTTCCCAGGGCGACTCCGGCCGGGCCGTACGAGCTCCGCGGGTGCCCCGGGTTCCGTGGGGAGCGCGGGCAAGGAGCGGGTGCCGACCCCGGTGCTGTCCCCCCCACAGGACCCAGCGTTTCCTGCAGGGCCCCTTCGCCCCCGGCGCCGACCTGTCCTGCCGCACGCTGGCCGTGTCGCCCGACGGCAAGCTGCTCTTCAGCGGGGGCCACTGGGACAACAGCCTCCGCGTCACCGCGCTGGCCAAGGGGAAGGTGGTCGGCCACATCACCCGGCACATAGGTACGGAGGCGGCGGCAGCCCCTGGCACGGGGAGCGGCGATGGGGCTGCATTCTGGGGTCCCTGGTCCTGGAGACCCAGTGAGCTCCCCGGCCGTGGTGGGATGGAGCTCACGGCTCGTCCTTCGTCCCGCCACCAACCCCGCAGACATCGTCACCTGCCTGGCACTCGACCTGTGCGGCATCTACCTCATTTCTGGCTCCCGCGACACCACCTGCATGGTGTGGCAGGTCCTGCAGCAGGTACGGAGGAGCCCACGCTGGCCCCTCTCCTTCCTCCTGCCTTGGTTGCTCCGTGCCTGGAGCCCTTCAAGGTCCCTTGCTGCCACCAAGTGGCTCCTGGACAGCTCCAGTGCCCTACCCAGACCTTTGAGGTCTTCTCTCTTTGGCCAGGGTGGCTTTTCCAGCGGCCTGGCTCCCAAACCCGTCCAGGTCCTCTACGGCCACGATGACGAGGTGACGTGCGTCGCCATCAGCACCGAGCTGGACATGGCCGTGTCGGGCTCCAAGGTGAGCTGGGCGTGGGCAGCACCGCTCCTTCCTCCGCTTCTCCTCCCCCAGCAAAGCGCTGGGTCCACGTCGTCCTCCTTCGCAGGACGGCACCATCATCATCCACACCGTGCGCCGGGGCCTCTTCATGAAGTCGCTGCGGCCGCCCAGCGAGACGTCGCTGCCCGTCGCCGTCTCCAGCCTGGCCGTGGGGCTGGAGGGCCAGATCGTCGCCCAGACCGCCGTGGGCGAGCGCTCCTCCCTGAAGGTGCCTCCTCCACCACCAGGGAGAACCTCCGCCCCAAAGACGCCCGTTGTCACCACGCGCTGGGGAAGTCCCGTCCCCGGAGAGGGCAGCGTCGTGTCCCCAGTTCCTTCCCAAGCTGGAGCCGGATGCCACCTCCATTGCAGCTTTGTCCTCCTTTTCCGTCGTGTCTTGGTCCTGCTCAGCTCTGTAGGGTTTCTCCTGTCCCCATCCCACACGTTGGTCCTTGGTCCTCATCCCCGCCGGTGCCCCATCCCTGTTTCCTTTTCCTTCAGGATAAGTTCGCCCTGCACCTCTACTCGGTCAACGGGAAGCACCTCTCCTCCACCCCGCTGGACGAGCAGGTGACAGCCATGTGTGTCACCGAGGACTTCGTGGTGCTGGGGACCATGCAGTGCGGCCTGGAGATCCGCGACCTGCAGAGGTAGGAGCCGGAACCGCCTCCCCATCCGGCCTCATCCGCGGGCGACGCGTGGGCGGCGGCGGAGGGGTGCGACGTGCCCGTCCTGTCGTCCTTGCAGCCTGCGGGCGGCGGTGCCACCCGTGCCCATGCGGGTGCCCGTCCACAGCGTGTCCGTCACCAAGGAGAAGAGCCACATCCTGGTGGGGCTGGAGGACGGCAAGCTCATCGTGGTGGGGGCAGGACAGCCCGCGGAGGTAAACGCGGCCCGGGCGCTGCGCGACGGCGCGACGGGCGCCTGCGGGACCAGGGGACGGTGGTGGTGGCCATGGTGGCCTCGTGTGTCGCTGTCCTCTGTGCATGTGGCTGCACTGGGGTCCCACCAGAGGGGATGGAGAGGGACGAGGGGATGGGGGTTGGGAACGGGAGGGGCTGGGGT
>VZSV01000002.1:19286539-19332398 GCA_013398735.1 Nothocercus julius
CCGCCGCCGCTCCCAAGAGCCGGGTTGCGCCGGGCGGGAGGCCGCGCGCGGTGCCACGCTCACCTTCATGGGGTTCTCATCGTACGTGGGGGTGCCCAGGTCCATCTCGGCCTCGTGCTCCAGGCTGGCGTCGTCCCCGGGGCTGTCCCAGGTTGGCGGATCCCACTGCGTTTGCCTGGAGACGGACACGGCGCCGTCACCCACACGGGACGGAAGGAGCCGACGGCGCGCGAGGGGAAAGGATGGAGGGCCTTGGTCTCCAGCCGTGAGGAAGAGCAGGAGAGGCCGCTTCGCACGGCTGCGGTTTGGGCCCCTACGAGATTCCCGGGACACAGCGGGAAATGCCAGGAGGAGGAACAAGGGCCCCAAGAGCCAATGTCAGCAGCCCCCATGGCACGGGGTGACCTGGCACTACAACTATTTTCCGTCTCCGGCTCGGTGGCTGCGGAGAGCCGGGGCTTTCCCTGCGCTATGAAGGGAAACCCGGCAGAGAAGCCGCTTTTCGGAGCCTCTTGGAGCTCCGGACCCGTCCTGGGAAACCTCGTGGCGCTCCACGGCTTTCTGTTTGTCAGGAAATACCGTCGGAAAAAATGCGGGGCAGCTCGTTCCAACAAGCCCGGTGGGTTTTTCGGCACACTGCTGAATTCCCCAGCAACTCGCGAATATTCCTGAGGGCAAACAACTGGATTTCGCTTGATCGGAGAAGATTTGAGATAGCAGAGCAAGGAAAGTGTACGGACAAGGAGGAGTTCTCCTTTTTTTTGCAATGAGAAGATGCCTTCACAAAGACCTTCAAGCACGCACACCCCTGAAAACTTCAAGATTAACTATATGGAGTAATTCCGAGTTAATGGACTCGCAAGGAGGCCTCGGCTGCAGGTGAGGCTCAGCCATGTCACCTGGTTTTGCATGGAGGCCGCCAAATCCCTGCTCGCCCTCAACATCTCCCACCTTTCGCGGGGTTTGGAAGGTCTCCTGTTCTGCCCTCAGAGCAAATCTGGCTCGTAAAGGTAGTGGGGGAAAAGTGTTTGCAAGCAGGAAATGGGAAAGGTCGAGGGATATGGAGAAAACAGATACAAGCAACGCGCCTTTCTGAGCCACATCAAGCCATTGTCTGCATTTGTCTGGGAAAAAAACTGGGCTTAAACCTGAAAGAAGGTGAAATCCTGCAAAGGGCTCTCAATGTTGGAAATGACAAAAAAAAAATCCCTTTTAACAGTGCAAAACTCATGCTATTCCTTTTAGATACGTTCCTAGGCAGAGATCCAAACCCGGCATGCCTTAAAGAGCAGCTCATAGAAGTACCCAGCTAGGAAACGGAATTTCTTCTGTCTTGCTCAAGATCAGACCAGAGGCTTCAAGATGGAAAAAGTGAGAGCGAGAAGGGGGATAAAAACCCTTTGCCCTCGTTTGCGGCCAAAGCCACTCCGGGATGTGGGAGGGCGCGAGAGGACGAGGCCTCCGTCTGTGGATGCTCGGTGAGGCTCCACGGCTGGGGGGGGAAGCGCCGTTTCGGCGGCGCAGAGGACGGTTTTGAAGCTGAAAGAGCAAAGAGAGGATTTGGAACTAAATAAACGGCACTCGGTCAAGGTGTTGGGGGGAAGATGCTGCTTGCAGGGATGCTCGGGTGGGATTTTTATTGCCGTAGCTCTGAGCAGGGCCATCCCGAAGACTTCAGCGTGCAGCACGGCGTGGGAAACGCAGGAGAGCGAAGTCATCGCTGGCAGCGCATCGGTGCGACGTGCCGTACGTCTGCTCCCCCAGAGCACAGGTCTGACCCCGCGACAGATTTCTGGGGACTAAGGATGAGTTGTGAGCAACAGCAGCCGCTCACCTGCCATGTTCTGCCTGCCTGGTGTTTGGTGGTGACGTGGCGCCCGGGGAGATGCTGGGGCTCTCTCCCACCCCTGAGGAATCCAGCCCCTGGGCCGAGCCCGCCGGGCCGCTTACCTCGTGACCACGTGGTAATAGTAGATCTTTCCCTCGGGATCGCGGGCCGTTTTCCAGTTGGGAGGGAGGACAATCGTCTTGGGTTTCGGAGGCGATGGTGGGGGCAAGTCCAGAAGGTTATTGGTTACCACAAGCTCTGGCTAAAAACATCAGAAAAGGTGTGAACAAAAAAAAGGAAAGGAGTAGGGAGAGCCCCAGCATCCCATAACTATCACCGTCCTCTCCTTCCCTGGCCTCTACTCAACGGGAGCTCAAGGGAGCCCATAAGCAGCAATCAGAGAGTCCCAGAATGGCTGAGGTTGGCAGGGACCTCTGGGGATCATCCAGTCCCGGCCCCTGCTCCAGCAGGGACACCCAGAGCACGGGGCACCCGGGCGCATCCAGGCGCGTTGGGAAGGTCTCCAGAGCAGGAGCCTCCACAGCCTCTCCGGGCAGCCTGTGCCAGGGCTCTGGCACCCGCACAGCACAGAAGTTCTTCCTCACATAGAGATGGAACTTCCTGCAATGTTGCTCCCAAATTCATCATGTAGGATGTGACACCTAGACACGGATCTCCAGTCCAGAGCCCCAACGGCACCAGCACGTCGCAGCGGGGTAACATACTGGCTGGTATCACCAACGCTTCCGTGTCCTCTGGGAGTCTCCGTCACCTCCTCCCATCAGCACGAGTCAAGCAAAGCAACAACAACCCAGTGTCCCCTACCTGCTGGATGGGCTGGGGCTGCCCGGCTGCCACGATGGTGGTCACGGCTGCGGGCGGCTGCACGATGACTCCCTGCAGATGAGCCGTGTAGATCTGCTGGCCCTGGATGTACTGGAGACCCGGCTGCGCGTAACTCTGCAACGGAGCACGGGGAGGAAATCAGCTCCAAACTGCTCTCGCCCGCTTATCCCCAAGGGCTTTACGGCTGCCCTTGGCCTCACTGCAACACGTCTTGGTTTAGAATTGTCTGAAACTCAAACCGTGCAAAGACCGGACAGAGTTTAAGAAAGATCCCCTAAGTGCTTAAAGTCCTGACATTTTTCCCTTGCTAACTTATCTTCCAGGAGGTGAAGGGCCTTTTCCTGGTGTTGGTAACCATTTCCCATAGCGAAGAGAGAAGGAAACAGAAGTTTGATAAAAGGTATTTTCAGCTCGAACCCAAAAGCCAGGAGAAAATCAGAAACACAAGAAATTAAGCAGTCTGATAACATTTGTCACTGCAAAGAAGCCATCAACACTTGCAATCGATTCACCATCAATGGAAAATCTGCAATCAAAACCAGGTATTTTTCTACAAAGTCGATGATTGTTAAAAATGTAACAACAGCACCAACAACACAACATTTTGCTCCTCAGAGGAGACCAAGGGGCTACCAGTGCCACAACTACACCCAGCTGACGGGGGGAAAGGGCCGGACATCCCGTGTGCTGTTACTCACCGCTCTCATGTTGCCACCAGCCTGGGGCAGCAGATCCCCTAAAGAAGCTCATCTCACCTCACCAGACCCCTCCTGGTACAGATTTCCACTTCACAGCTTGAGGAATCAAGTTGTGTTTTCAAAACCCCCATTTCTACAAGTGCCCTGAAGGCTTCTACCTTCTTATTTTGCAGTATCTTGCAAAGGCAGAAGCTCCTACCCAGCATATCCCATTCACAGGACTCAACATTCAAAAAATAACCTGTGTTGAACAGGTTAGAAATCTGTCACCTCCTGCTAGGTCCTGCCAACCAAGACGTACTGCAGCTTCTGTGCAGCAAACAACCATCACCAATGTGTTTCTCCCAGCGTCTTGGCTGTCAAATCACCTAATTACCTGGACAATCGGTGGCGTCGTCTGCGAGTAAGGGGACGTCACACCATAAACAGTCTGACAGGTCTGTCCCTGGTAATATATGGCTGGCTGTGACTGGGCTGGCGAGTACTGCTGTTGTACAGCGACAGTCTGCTGGCTGGAGTCCCACACCCCGTAGCTCTGGCCCTGCACGGGCCCCGGTGCGGGCACGGGCAAGACGGCCACGCTGGGTTCCTGGTGGACCACGGTGTCGCTCTGTGCCACATACTGCGGAGCCGTCACCTCCAGCGTCGTCGCCACGTGCTGCACGACCGGCACGGGCTGCGCCGTCGGTAGGGCCGGCTCCACCGCGTGCCCCACCAGAGTCTGCGGGTGCTCGTAGGCCGCCGGCGAGCACATGGAGTCCATGCTCGGCGTGGGCAGCAGCACCTTGCCGGCGTTGGGGTTGCTGGGGTCCACGTAGGCCTGCATGGGGTAGCCGGGCGGGTAGCCCATGAAGCTGTGGTGGGGGGTGCCGTAGGCCATGGAGTCGTAGGGAAGGGGCGACGCCATGCCCAGGTTCTGCAGCTGCTGCTGCTGCTTCTGAGCCTCCCGCTGGGCCACCTCCTGCTCAAAGAGCTTCCGCCGCTCCTCGGTGGACAGCTTGTTGCGGTCCTTAAGGCGGACTTTCTTCTTGGAGGAAGCTGGCGTGTCATACCTGGGAGGGAAAGAAGAGGAGAGGCTCTGTGAGACCCGCGTGGAAATGCCGGGGCCATCGGGACGTCCTCCCGCGGCACAGCAAGGGTCGGAGCCACGGGGCGGCACGCGCAAGAGCGGCACGGATCGCCCACGCTGCGGCTTTGCTTTGGGCTGCTGACCGAGCCTGGTTGCTCCCAGGGAGGAGGAGGATCCTCAGGAGGAGGATGATCCTCACGAGGAGGATGCTCCCGATGAGGAGGATCGGGCTCTGCTACCTTGGGCTCAGCAGCAAACGGAGACCCAGACCGCAGGGTCTGCAGGACGGTCAGGCAGCGCTGAGGGGACGTGGAGGCAACCAGGGCCAACGGGAGGAGAGGAACCCAACGGGAGAGGCTCCCTCCACACCACCCCACAGCTCAGCCAGCCCACGGGGAGCATCTCTTGGGCATCAGGAGAGGTTTGATGGACGCAAAGGAAACCTGAACTGGATAATCCCGAGGGAACCTCTGCCGCGTTCGGCTGCCCGGGCAGGAACATCTTCGTCACCACCGCAGCGGCATCACAGCAAACCACCCACCGCCACTCCCTCTCCCGGCCGCTATCTCGGGCCTGGGCACCCGCCGGAGCAGCCCCGGAGCTCGCGGCCGGCTCCTCGGAGCGCGCGCTCCGGCCTCGCTCCTGGGCACAGACCTTGCTGAGAACAATGGAAGTGCCAGCGCTGCGGCTCTTTGGAGTTGGGCTGTTTACTAGACCGCAGCTCTGGCCGGAAAGGACGAAAGAAAAGAAAGAAAGAGTGAAGCGCGGACAGATTCTTTTCAAGCGTACGAATTTTTCACCCCAAGATGCGGAGCAGCTGCAGGGATTTTTCCAAGGAGTTAAATAATTTTTTCTTAAAAAAGGCTTAAGAACTTTGATCGGACCTCAACCACAGAAAACTTCAGATCAAAGGTGGATATTTTGAGACGTTATGAGTGTGGTCAAATGTGGCTTACAAGCAAAAACGCTTTGCAACCGTATGTGTGGTAGAGTCTTAAAAGCACCAAAATATCCTTAATCTACTGACTTTGCATTCGTGTGCTCGCTTTGCAGCTCAAACGCATGTTGCTCCCAATCCATGCGCTTCAGATATTGCTCCGGTTCCTCGGTCCCATTTGTGGAGTAGCTGATGTGTTAACACGAACCATATTGACACACAGGGTCCAATGTAAATAACTCAGGTCCTTCCTGGCGCTTGCGTCTCCACTAAGAAAGACTCCGTCAAAAGGCAAGCGGAGGAAAAAGTGGGAGAGAAAGGCAAGAGGATGGGAATGCTGCGAAGCCTCCCATCCTCGGAGAATATGCCTGGCGGGCTCTGCTCCACCTCCGCACCGAGGACGGCTCTTCCCCTGTTCTCCACATCGTTTATCAGTGCAATTTAACGCGTATTTAAGCCCAAAACAACCAGAAGGAAAAAGATGGGTGTTCCCATGAAACCCCACGCTTTCAAGTCCAGCTTTTTCAACTCTCAAGCTGACCTATTCCACACTACTTATTCCTTCCTTTCTCCCACCTCTTTGCACTTATTCTCCTCCCGCTCCTGCTGCCCCCATCCATGGGCTCCGTTTCCATCCTCCCGGTGCCTAACTGCAGGACTGGAGCTCTCTGGCTTAAGTTTTAAGCAGATATTTCAAGTTTCTCAGGCAGAACACAGCCCGAGGACACAAGTCTGCTGGGCTGGCTGCTTCACCGCCAATTGTGCTGTAATTACCCAGTCGCTTCAGATCCTGTTTCAGGGAGACAATAGCAACCCCGGCTGCTTTTTAACGGCGACTCCTTGGTAATGGCGCTGCCTTTTGTACTGTCCAGCCACTCGCCGAAACAAAAGGCAGCGCTTCCCTTGCCTTAATTAATAAGGAACTTTCGAGTAAGGAAAACTGGCGTCCTACGAGAGGAACAATGAAAAATAATTACAGCAGAACGGACTGCTAGAAGAAGGTGGTACTCATGTTGTTTTTAAAAAACGCGGTGAGTGGTGGCACCAAATGGATGCACAAACTGGCAAGAAGAGGCTCCTGCAGTAACTGAAAGCGTTTTCTCCTTCTGCACCAGTCCTCGAGGGGAACCAGGTGGCTTTAGCGTGGCAGATGAACTTCTGTGTTGCAGTTATTTGTCCCCCGGCTCCTGCAAACCCCTTTGCCAGCGGGCAGCACGTGGAGCAGCGCGACTCTTGTTGGCACAAGTTGGTTAAAACCTCTCAAGGGACACACGCAGCACCACGAGGCCATTCCCATGGGAAAGCAGGAGAAACAGGGATAGAGAAGGGCTGCTGCTGCTGTACGGGACCATAAGCTCTTGTGTTATCTTCCTGGACGGCTTTCAGGGCACTTGGGCACTCCAAGTGCTTCTGCAAGCAGCCAGGGACTACAACTCACCTTGTGGGCGATATTCAACTGAGAGAAATCCCTTTTTTCCCCCGTTTTCCCCGCTCCGAGCACTTGCCTGTCTTCGGGCCTCTTGGTTCCCCGCTCGTACGCTGAAGACGGCGGCGACAAGGAATCCCGCCGCCTCTTCTTCTCTTTGCTCTGGCTCTGCCGCTCGGGATCGCGCTCGCGGTTCAGGACGGGGTTCTTGGGAGTCGGAGTCTGATCCCGGTGGCCTGCGGCCTCTCTCCCACGATCCGCTGGTAGGGAAGATGGCAAAAAATGTTACAGTTAGTGCGTTTCTAGCTCCCCCCCGTGCAGTCTCAGCCTCTCCGTCAGCCAAAAGTGTCGTCGCTCAAACAAATTCACTCTTCCCCCATCAATCTCAGCACGGTTGAGATGAAAATTCTATCTTAAACTCTGGTTTGAGATACTTCAACCATTCCTGAGGTGTTACCTAAGGGATCATCGTGCATCAGGATAATTTTAGCTGCCAAACAAAGCTCTGAGCAAGCGGAGGGAAAGCGCGCGTGGCAAAGCTGGGCCCCGGTTATGTCATCGGCTGGCGGCATCCGCCCCCATTGCCCTCGGCAGCGAGCGGGGTGTATTTTGGCACCGCACGCGCTTTCCCGGCTAATGTAAACACAGCTACCACTGCAAAAAAAAACCCAAGGCCTTTTAAGAGTGCAGCGGTGCTGACCGGCACGCGGCTGTGTCGACAGCGCAATAAATCTCTCGCGGTGCTCTCCCCGCTCGCCTCCGCGGGGCGGACCGGGAGCTTTTGCAAAGCGCCCAAAGAGGTTTCCGGTGCCTTGAAAAGGCCCGAGAGCCCTGGGCACTCTCGCTTCCAGCCACGGGGGTCATTTCAGGTGAGGATAAAGAGCGAGTGGGGAAGGGACAGAGTTTCTGTGCGCAGGAAGGGAAAACAGAGCTGGGAAGCGCAGTCCTAGGCCAGGTTCTGCCCCAGGTCCCAGTGCCACCTCCAGGACTGGTTTATATGATCTTCTGGTGCTAACTACACTACCCAGATGGGAAGAGCTTTTAAGGTGGCTCAACATACACAACTGGAGATGTTAAGAGTTGAATTTAAGGACTGCCAAGAGCATCTATGCACTGTGAAGAAAAGTGACGCTGCACTGGGTATGAAACTCCACCTTCCAGTAGGCTCTTCCTCCAAGCACATCTGTTTTACCAGGAGCTGCTTAGGCATCGGCTCTACTGTCATATGCTGGATCCACGAGGAGGCTCCAGCCTTCAGAAGCTCAAGGGCAGCCTGTGCAGTATGGCAGAGAGCCTACCTAAGAGGGTAAAAAACATCTCCTGCTCTCTTCCCTGAGATGCCAAATGGATGTTTCGTTCCATAGGGATGTTTCGTTCCATAGGGACGTTTATTCATCTTCTCTATTTACATTTCGTGCGTTACAACAGGAGCTGCTGCCTATAGGAGACACCTGCAGCACTCAAATCAACCAGGTCAACCAGCAAGGGCAGAGCCGTAGTGTTGGTCTCCAGCATCCAAGATGGTACATCCCGAGCTCCAGATGGACAACCTCGCTGGGCGGGACACGCCAGGAAAATTAAGCCATTCCATAGGAGCGTAACAATAACAGGATAAAAAAGGAAACGTGACTACGTACCGCTGTTCTCCCTTTCCGCTTGGCTCTTCTTGGGGATCCGATACACCTCCTGAAAAACAAGACCCAAGAGTAAAGACCTTCAGGCAGGCACATGAGCGTATTCCCGCCGTCCACGGCGCTGCCGGCGCCCTGACGCGCTACCCGAGGAGTTCCAGCAATTCCATCGCCATTTTCAAACCAAACAAAACCAAAGTTTGGTCTTTAAACGTATCCCCATGGTGCTTTCTATATATCATCCCTCATTGGCATTTCCCGTTTTATCACTTTATGGGGCTTTTGTAGCAGGGGCTCCAGTGGAGCCGCTGGGGAGCAACCTGGAAGCAGATGTGCTCCAGGCTGGACGTTTGGTGTTTGAGGAGATGGTCTCTGCTCACAGGAGCTCGCCCATAGCTCCATCCTTGAAGAGCAGTCAATGCCCCTCAAAGAGTGGTCCATACCCCACTATTTTACTAAGGAAACCCGCTTGCCCCTTGGCTTCACGTATTAAGCAGCCTCCACGGTGTCACAGAATCACAGTTTGGCTGAGGTCAGAAGAGACCTCTGGACTAGCTGATCTCCAGAGGTCCCTTCCAACCTCAGCCCTTTTGGGATCATCTAACATCCCGTGACTTTTTAGGTCCCTGCTGCTAACTAGGGGCAGGAACAGAAAAAAAAAAACAGTTTGAGAAGCTCAGGAAGTCCCACGTAGAGACCTGCACAAGGAACACAATGTGGTGGCCACCCCGCTAGTCTCCCAAGCGCCCCTATCCCTGAGGTCGCTTCATCTTCTGAAGACCAAACCTGCTGCTCACACACCCCAGCAGAGCTCTTGGGAAGCTCCTGGGAGCCCTTGCAAACTCATTCTGAGCCTGAATCTGCCTACAGGACACAGGAGACAGCGGCTCTCAATAGCTGGGTTGGCGTCAGACCTCCTGGCCAGGCGGCCAAGCTGATCCATCACCTGGGCCTCCAAAATTGTGTCACCACCTTCTCCACGCACCTTCAGACGTTCCTGACAACGGGAAGGACAGGGGCAGGGAGGGAGCCTGCAGGGACAGCGCAGATGATGGCCCAGCCCCACGCGCAGCGCTGGGTTGTCCCTAATGCTGATGCAAGCCCAGGGAGCCCAGAGCAAAGCGGACAGGATCGCAGACCTGCAACACCCACCACAAAACCAGCCTGCCGCTGAGACCCCAGGAGACACGTCCTTGGTTTGCACGAGTCTGGGCCAGGTGCCACCTCCACACCCCTCCCACAGAGCGAAGACCAAGAACATCTCTCACCACTTAGGATCATTTATTGACCTTCTAGGATCCGCATGCTAGGAGAGTCCCGGGGACTATGTGACACATTTGAAAGCAAAAACGTGTTTATTCATTTAGGGATTTCCAGGCAGGTCCCACGTTACAAGTCCCAGCACCCCCTCTTTGAGCTCTCAGCCTCCTGGCAGGCCGGTCTGCGAGGGCAGAAGGTTTCTGCTGAACTGACACACGATGTTACGGGGCTGAGTTTTGAACTAGCTTTTTAATGCATTAATGATCCTGCAGGACCTTTAAAAGTGTCGCATTAGGAAAACCCTGTATTTACATTCCACCCTTCTCCTCACTTCTGGAGTTAGAGCCACCCTGCCCACGACGCTGAGGAGAAGGCGGCACCTCTGAGTGGGACAGCAAGAGATGTTGCTCCATGTTTCATACTTTATTGCTTCTCCAATAGCCCACGGTCCTGCCCTTATGACTCCTTCTCCAATGCTGTGTTTGAAACTTCAGGGCAGCCTGTGGTATGTTTGGATCTACTACAAAAACTGCAAAACCCCTGTGAACCGCAGGACCTTAAAGAGCATCCTGGTCTTCATAGGCAGGAGAAAGACCTGAGGTGCCACCGCTGCTCCTGGACAGCTCAGCAGCTCAAGCCAAGATTAAAACTCGCCTGAGGTTTTGCTCCTACGAACACCAAGCCCGGGATCGTCACACAGGGCGCAGCGTGGCCGTTACACCATGCGGCAAGGGTTACTGAGCTGGCATGTTCAGCTGGGTCGCTGTGGATTATGGAATGAGTTCTGTAAGGATCTGCATGTTCTCAAGGGTATTTCTACTTTAAAAATGCTGATACTTGAAATGAAAACATTATTTTCACCCTAGCAGTAATGTTAATGACCCCCCAGCAGCCAACGATGATTAAAATGTGCCCTGCATAGACGTTCCACAGGGTGAGAGGTTGTCCAAGTGCTGGTAGCTCAGAAAAAAAAAGTTATTCCAACGGCAGGGTGCATCAAGCCGCCGGCATCCCCTCTATTCCTGAAATAATGACAGGAGTTAAACACAAACGTCTAGTCCCTGGCAAGCAGCACATGACGGACTGGTTCTTTTTTGGCTAAATACGAGCGATAGGGGCTGGGGAAAGGAAATGAGGGCCGGGTTGGTTAAGACTTGTGCTTTCTTGGAGCTGAGGATGGAGCAACTGCCCGTGCAGAGCTGAAGCCATCAGAAGAAATCCGCCTAGCAAAGCAAAATATTTTCTCTCCAAATATTAAACATCAATTTTTATTTTCGAAATACAGTTGGAAATCAATTTTCCAACCTCCGCCAGGCTGCCCCGTGGCCCAACTTTACATCACCTTGGAGCAACACGCTCTGCTCCAGCGCTGCGGTTGAGGCGAGCGCCGTGATTTTCCTGATCCCGGAGAGCACGGACCCCGAGGGCTAAGAAAATACGTTTTCCTTTGGTGAAATAAAAGTCCTACTGTCACCACATGTCACAACTGCTTTGAAAGTGCTGCTGAAGCTTAAAGAAAGGAAAGAAGCGGTCACATCAACTAAGGTTTTTAGAGGGTCAAGCAGCTATTTTGTTTTGAATATTTTCTGCATCTCTCATCTTTTCAGGATGAGAGCCAAGCACCATCCTGCTCTCAACCTTGGGCATCCACGGACTGAGTCTGAGCGCAACTCGGCAAACATGGGCAGCCTCAGCATCCAAAAATGCTCCACCTGCATTGGTGGAGGGCCACCACGGGGCACATCGGGTAGGACCGGCCCCAAAAAGGGGACATGATGGGGAGCAGGTGGCACCAGGAGCAGGAATGTCTCCTCTGTTGTCCTTCCCTTCCCTTTAGCACCCTTCCAGATGGACGCAATGTTTGCCATGACCTCTTCAGCCATCAGAGGCACCACCAACATGCCCTTGGCAAGGGTGGTCTTCACATATTTCCAGGATATCACGATGGAGTGGAAAAAAAAAATCAAGTCCTTAGGATGTTTTTAATGGGAACTAAAGAAACAACATATGAACTCACTGTTTTCCTCAGAAAAAAGCAGGAGGAACGTGCAGGGACAAAAAAAACTACACGATACTATCAAATCTGTCCCAAAGAAGAAGCTGCTAGGGCTCCTTCCTTGGAGCCCTATAAATGCTGAAGTATTTATAGTGATTCTGACTAAATAGAGACAATCGCTGCGAGCAGGACTAAGGAATACGACTCCACAGAGAGATCTCTCATGAAATTAACTGCACAGGTGAAACAAAAGAAAACTCTAGGCAGCTGCCTGGGAGCAAGCTCTTGCTGCATGGGATTTTGGTGCAATCTAGAGGCTGCAGAACTGCCAGGATGGGTCTGGTGAGGAGCAGAGGCAGCTGAGGCTTTGGGAACAGCCTATTCTAGAGGAAAATCCTATGCAAACCAGATGGTGGTCAAACCAGATGCAAGCCAGGGAGGTTTCCAAAAGCCTGCTTTATTTTTGGAAACGGAAGCTGCTCCATCGCGTATGCGCAACCGCTCAGTCGATACAAGAGCTGCTAACAAAGCCCAAATGCTTCTCTACCTTTGAGAACAACGTCTAATGAGTTGCACAGAAAATTAAATGCAAAAAACGGAGAACGATGGGAAGAACTCTGCTGCAAACGGAGGAGGAGCAGGATTTCGGCTGTCTGGTTGCAGGTATAAAACTATGATGCGGCAAAGGTCGAACTAAGGAGTGATCTCAAGACTCAAAGGATGTAATGGTAGGAGAAGGAAGGGAAGGTGGTGTGTAGTGAAATCCTCTTGGGAAATCTGCCCGTTAACCGCCAACTATTTTTCACCTAACAGGACAAAAGTGGAAGAGCAACGGCCTGGACTGGCACAACCTCAAACACCGAAGTGGCACCAAGGGATGGAAACTGCTGGGCAGAGAAGAGGTTCAGGTTGGGGGGAACCCCGAAGGGCCAACGGAGGCTCCGTCCATGCCCAATTCCTACGCCAGGAGCGAGGAGGGACTCCAGCTGGGCAGCCTCAACTGCTACGTTTGGTGAGGACCTCTGAACTTCAGGCTTGAGCAAAAGCCCCTCTGAGGAAACGCTGCCAAAGCAAGCGCTGCGCAGGGGGTTCCAACAGGTCGGACAAGAGGAGTGTCACAACCCTGCCTATATGGAGGTGCAGCAAATGTCATTTGGAAAGACTGGTCTCTGGGCAAGAAGAGAGTTCAGTTTGTCTGTCTGGGTCACTGCAGTCCTGCTATCCCTGAGCAGGCTAATGATTAACCTTGGAGAAAGGCGGTTTCGATTGCAAAAGAGAAAGTCCACCTAGACTAAGTCAAATAGCGAGGATAATATCTTAGACTTGAATTCCAAGTCACGGTGCAATAACTCTCAGGTCTTAAGCGTCCAGCTAAAACCTTTTAAACTCAAGATAGACGGCCCCTTCAAGAGCTTTTCCTTAACAGAAACCTCTCCAACTTGCAGGAGAGGCTTTGTGGACCCTCACAGCCACAGCTGTGGGAAGCTCTCAGCCTCTCTAAGACGGACTTTAGATGTCTAAATAACCAGAGACGCTGCAAAGCCTCTGGTTTGGATGGTGGAGTTGCAGCAGCTGCAAGCCTAGGTTTAGGTGAATGGTATGGAAACCCCAATGAACAGAAAATGCCAACACTATTAAAGCCCAGTCTAAGTTAAAGCCCTAGGAGAGCCCTAAAGCCCTTGTTACTGAAACCCAAGCCAACAGAAGGTCTGGTGGAGAGAAGTTTCTCCACGGCTTCCTAGCGGCGCTCGCATCCGTATGTCGGCACCGCCAGCCGTCCTGCCACGCTCCATCCGGAGCGGCTCTGCTAAAACACGCTCGTTCCCGGGCCGCCATCGGGGGAAAGCACTGGAGGCCGCAGCCACCACGTCAAGCGTTGCGTCCGTCCCGCGTTTGGCTCCACGGGGGCCTTACCTGCGCGGTCCTCGGCGCGACGGCGCTAACGGGAAGCACGTGGAAGCGCCGTCCGCAGCCCGGCCTTGGCCCCGCGGGGTCCGTTTTCAGCCCGGGCAACGGGGTGCAGCAGTTCCTCGGAGAGCAGCAACTGCGTGCACGAGCCCAGGCTGAAAACGTAGCCCCTGGGGCAGTGTGTGCGCGTGCCCGGTGCAGTGGGTATGTACAGAGGTATATACCTGTGTGTAGAGGTATATAAAAAAATAGCTCACTTAATCCTTTCACGCCAGGGGTTGTGATTTTTCCCAGAGCGACGGCCATTGCCGGCAACGGACGCACCAAAATTACGCCGGCATCACCGAGTTAACCACCTCTGTCCTCTTTCCACCTATTATATTTGTCATGCACCATCCAGCTTCCCAACCATCTTCCTGTTTCTTCACCGTATGCACGCTACGTTCTCTCCCTTCTTCAGCACGGAGTTGAAAATGGAGTGGAGCAAAGGAGACACATGCTGAGCTGGTGATGTTAACAAGCTCCTTGCTGCCCTGAGAAGCTGGATGGAAATGGTTGCAATTACCAGGGGGGCATCAGCAAGACTGGAGAGGACATAGCTTAAGTTACGAGACCCTCCCACCCTCCCGTCCGACAGCAGCGATTTTGGAGACGTTCAGACGTTCCAGCACTCCAAGCCAAGGCCCAGCTGGTAGAAAGTTTGGCAGTGCTGGGAAAACAGCACCTTGCTCTCTTCCCGTTTGGGTGACTTAAGTCCTCCCGTGGCTTTGGGGAGCTCCGGGGACTATCCGGAGCTCAAGCACAGCGCCGGGAGGTGCAGCGCTCTCCCCTCTCTTAGCTTAGTCTTTTCATTTAGAAACCAGTGGCAAATTAACCCCTAAACCAGTTTCTTAACAGGTGAAAAGTCGGACAGAAGCAGTTAACTCTGGAGCGCCCCGAGGAGGTGCAGGACACTTTGCACCCAGAGGTCACAGGCTCCCCAAGGCCACTTTGCAAGAGGGAAAAAACATTTCCCAGCCCCATGGCACGGCCCTGATTTCAGAACCGTGGGATCGTTTCTGCTGGACCACTACAGACATTAGATATTATCCCAAGATATTGGGATAATATCTAAATTGGCATAAATACCCATGTCCCTAAGACCAGAACCGCACTGCAGGCCATTACCAGAGTCCCTTGCGACATAGGAGGTGACACACACCAGAGCACAGCGACCACGGGGACGGAGATGTGAGGCCACCACGTCTCGGTGGCAGCTTGCGATGGGTAATGATCCCAGAGCTCCGCTGCAGCACCCCAAACCTGAACCCCGCCGAGCCCCAGAGAACACCCGGCTGCTCTGGGAGGCGACACTTAGCGTTAACATGATGCTGACCGGTCAAATTTGGTGACAAAGGCACCCAATTTTAGAAAAGCCGCACGAGTTTCTCAAAACCTCACATTTTGGGGGATTAAACGTTTTTGGTTTTTCCTACTCTGTTTTGAAGTTTAAACAACACAACATGGGATCCTGAAAGCAAAAACATATAGGTACAAATAGAAGAGTGAACCCGTGCAGAGCAACAGGAATATAACTTAAATGGGGTATAGGGCGAAGAATTAGTTCAGCTTGCAGTTCAAAGCACCCGAGGTATTAGCAGTGCACGGAAAAGGCCTCTCCTTCAATTTAACCATAAATTCAACCTGATCCCATTTAACCATGAACTCAACCTGACAGTGTCCTGCAAATAAATAAAAAATCCTAAGGCCTATACAAATTTTAAAAGGCTTCAAATTATAACCTAATAACTAACATATTACAGGTCTGCTTAGTAAAGGGATGGGGGCGAAAACAAGGAGCACAACCTAATGCTCTATTTAGTAACATATTTTAGTTCACCGCTTACATGGCGACGTCTCAGCTCTCCTCCCACTAAGATTTTAAGGCACGAATGATTACGGTCAAACAAATGCTCAAGGGTATCAGATTCTTCTGAAAAATTCAGAGATAAAAGTAAGAATTCTCCTAAGTCTCGCATAAACTACATTATTATAATTTAAATACTAATAAATAATAAATTTTGTTTTAGGAATGTGAATGTTGACAGCTACAGGTGAAGTCTGATGGACTCTCCTCCATCGGTGCCCAGTATCTGCACTGTGTGCACATATATTACCTGCTATTTTTAAGAGCTTCCTCTAAAGCCATTAAAGAGAGGCCACTTTTTAGGGGAAAAACCCACTCTTTAGCCACACGATGCAGCCCAATGGGGATTTCCTTAAGGAGAACGTCCAGCAATGAAAGCAGTATGGACGCTGGATTACGGGAAGGGCACCGACCTCCGCTGTCCGTGTCACCGAGCTCGGGCCGTCTGGAAGCGCACGGAGACTCGGACAAGGATGCGATTGCATCTTCACTGCAGAGAAGGGGCAGGGAGAAATTACAACCCTTGAGACTTTTGTTATCTTGGTGATGGAAAGGTCCTACAAGGCACCAGTTGGGCACCTTCCCCATGCCCTTGATTCCTTCGGCAGCAAAAGGAAAACTCTCATTTTGCTCCCACGAGGGCTGTGCTCTTGAGGGAAGAGCAGGTGGGTGAGGAGCTTCAGAGCTCCTGAAGGAACACCAGAAGGCTGCAGATCTGTGACCTGCGCTGCTCAGGAGACCCCTGCCTGAGAGCAGGGTAGAGAAAGCAACGGGCACCACCAAATCCTTCCCCTAAAGAAGTTAGCAGCTCTACAAAGATCTTGATGGAAGCGAAACATGAAGCCACTGCACATCTAGCTATCTTTAAAGGTGTCTTTAAAGGTCCTAGCTATTTTTAAAGGTATCTTTACGTTTAAACCTTCATCAGAAGGTTTGGATTCGTATCCACAAATCCGGATGTTTCCTCAATGACATGGATTACACAGATTGCAAAAACTGAGAGGTTAATCCAGCACGAAAAGTAATTATGGAGAGACTGTCAAAGTGCCAGTGTTTGGGTACACGGTGATGAAAAGGAGATGCTCAGGAAAGCCTGATAATCTCGTGAAAAGTCAATTTAAGAGTAGATGGTTGGGCACTTTGTTTCAGCACTGGCAAATGCTTAACAAGAACCACTTGCCACATTGTCACTACCTTCTTATTTTCAGAGCAGTTGAGAGATGAAGTTCAACCACTAAAAACTGGATGACTAAGTTGTCTTTGTGGTGGCCAAAGTGGACTACGTGCTCCTTGCAGTGGGCACCGCACCAGCACCCAACGATCTACTGCAAGGCGCAGACGGGGCCGTTTGCAACGAACGGATATAGATGGAAAGCACTTGGAGAAGCCCTTTGGGTAGGAAAAGGGGTCTAGGTGGTCAAGCATTTCCCAAGAGGACGAGAACCCGGTTTGCTTGGGGCCGCGAGCGCGGCAGCGGAGCGGCACAGGGCACCTCTTACCTTCAGGTCCTTCCAGACGTCGAGCAGCCTGGTGGCCAGGTCGCTCACATCCACCATCTTGTCTGTCTGCTCTTGGCTCCTCTCGCTCTCCACGTCGGAGACGCCTTCTTCTTCGTCTTGGGACGGCGTCTCCATGGCCATGGGCTCCTCCAGCTTCGCCCCGTTGCTCTCTTTGACCTCCGCTTCGGGCTCAGCCTCCAGCTCCAGCGCCTGCGACTTGCTGCTCTCCACCGGCACGTCCACGGCAGCTTTGGGCTCCGGCTGCTGGGGCTGCTCCTCTGAGCCCTCCATGGTGGTGCCCTCCAGCTGGTCCAGGTCCTCTTTGCCCTCCTTGCCTTCCAGCTCGCTGGTTGTATCCGAGATCGCGCTGTCCATGCTGTTTTCACTGATGATCTTGAGCCTCCGAAACACCAGCTTCTTGGGGGTATCCGTGTCAGCCTCGGCGCTCGGCTTGGCCGACAGGTCCGGCGTGTTGAGCGGCGTGTGGGCCCGCGACGTGTTCTCGCTCGAGTAGCCGTCGCCCTCGCTGAGCTGCGGGACCGCCGTCTTGGTCTGCGCCCAGCGCTGAATGATGGGGAGCACCTTGCTCTCCTCCAGCATGTTCTTATTCGGAATAGGCAGCAGCTCGAGCGTCTTCATGATCTAGTCGCAAAGACAAAAGCAGAACTGTTAGAACTCAACGGTGTCTCCGGCCAGGAGCAGGTCCCCATCCTCGGTTAAGAGGACACCAGCATGTGGAGCCGTCGTAGCAGGAGCTACCTCCAGCTCCCATGGTTATACACTCAGGGTTTAACAGGCCACTGCGTTAAAAAAAAAAAATAAAAATCATATGATACCACAAAATTCAGCATATTTTAACTGTTTTTCTTAAGCTATCACAGAGAATTCCTATGCCAAGGAAAAATAAAAGCAAAAGCTGTAAGTAGAATCCTAGACTCCATCACGACGCTTGCACAAGAGTTAGGTTTAATTTTGCACTGTGATTTGCACCTTCACGGATAGAAGAAATAGTCACTCCATGCATTTTTCAAAGCAGTCCTCGAGGACTGAGGGACAGCAGATGCTTCTGCAGCATTACGCTAACTTCTGCCACTGGCATCGGATCGCCAAAGATCAATTCTCCTAAATCAGTGACAGCTTAAAAATAAATAAATAAAAATATTAAATATATATATAAAAAAAAGGCAGAGGTTGGAGTGGAGACAAAGCCACCACTATCACAGCCATTCAAAGTTCTCCTCGTAGACCCTGGGGCAGGGGACTCTGGGATGGTTATCACTGAAGCTGAATGTCTGAATCTGGTCCACATGAAAGAGGGAAAGAGTAAAGTCTAACCCAAGCATTGATGTCTCCAGTCCGAACTGGAGCTCCAAAAATGAGCAACTTCCCCCTCAGAACTGAGCGATCACCCAGTAGCTCTGCAGAGCCCTGGCATCTCAGGGAGCACGGAGGGCAGTGACTACATAGGTAATTGCAGCCGCGAAGCTCCCTCAGGGCGATGGCTGCGGTATTTAAGATGCGGGATGGATTCTGCCTGCCCCAAAGAGGCCAACATTTCAGCTGTAAGGGCTGTGGTGCCGAGGGTGGTTGCTACAAGAGGGTAGTCACAGCTGCTGGTGAGGACTGGGTGGTGGAAGCGGTGGCCCGAGCAGACCGCGCTGCTCAAGAGGAGAGCAGAAATTGTGCTGCTACCTCAGCACAAAAAGTGGAGCTGGGTAGGCAGATCTTTGGGTACCCTCCTCCCACCCCAAGAGCAGAGGGCTCCTGGAGGTGTGCGGGGGTGACAAGGGTCAATCCTCAATCTTCCAACGCCAGCAGCGGCTGAGGGGGCTGTTGGGCAGCTTCCCACGTGGGGATGGGAGGGATGAGCACAACAGAAGTGGTTCAGTCTAGCGCAGCTTGGAAAAAATCTGTCACTGTCAGCGTGTCGCTGTCACCGCTTGGAAGCACACGACCCATGTCAGGAGGGGAACAGACACCTGAAGGCTAAAGCCCTTGCAGTTTCTGCTCTCCTGTTTGGCATTCCGGACTGCAAAAGCCTCTCTCAAGCACAGAGCCAAGTTCTTGGAGAAGTGGCTCTAATAAAGGAACCACCAGATTCTCATGCAATGCGTTGTGTGTGCAGAAAACAGAAATTCAAGTTCTGCTCGAGACTGTCAAAGCAAAACCTCCAGTTCCCTGCACAGCGCAGTCCCAAAGAGGCAGCAGTGATCTTTCTTTAAGTCTGGCTCATGTCACTAACCCAGAAATCTAAGAAAAACCACAAAGGCAAATTCTTTCCATGTATTTAGAACCTCCCTTCAAGCAGGAATTTCAGACTGCGATTCCGGCGGTACCTGCAGCTTATTTTCACGAATGCATGACGTAATAGTTATACCCAAAGGGGAACAATAAAGGAAAACCACTAAATAGAATCAACATGCTTCCTGTGAGCAATTAGCAAAGCTGCTTCAAAGGCTTCCCGCACGCAAAGAGGGATCCTGGCCATCCTTTAGGGAATTACAGACCTCCAGCTGCAGCTTCAGGTTGTTGGCGGTGCTTCCCCTCCCATCGCCCAGCTCCGTCATCCAAATCCAGAGGAGGGACAAGCCGTGACACTCGAGGAAGGACTTCAGGCAGGTCTGCGAGTGCGTGTTCTAGGTGAGCCAAAAGCAGAGAGAGTCCATGGGAACAGGCAAAAAAAGCTTTGGTTTCTACACATTGACGTGACTAACTACTGCACGATGTATATACCCATATATATTACCCATAAAATTCACTGTTATTAAAAAAAAAAAAAAAAAGAAAACACACAAAGCAAAGAGCCAGAGTCAGGTATCTGCCAAGATTAGGATGTGTCTCATGATTTTGGGGGATATAATGGCTGTTTTCAGAGCACAAGGGTTGCAAACCTACCTGGCAGACAGCCTGTACTGCAGGATGAAACTCATGGAGGGAATGGACTGCACAGAAAGCTGGCTGCAACTGCTCTGCACTGAGTCAAGGGTAAAAAATCAGGATAATCTTGGAGATAAGCTAGCTATGGGGTTAAGCTGACAAACATGGGCTCTCTGAATTCCTTCTGTGAAGCTCTGAGCAGCTCAGCCTATCTGGAGAGGAACAATCACTCTCACTTCAATCCTTTCCTGCTCTTCTCAGAATGGTTGAGGTTGGAAGGGACCTCTAGGGACTCTTGGTGAAAGGAAAGTTGAGGCACATTCGTTCCACCAAAAACAGACCAAGTAAAGGGCCAGGATCACACGTGCTCTATAAACCAAACAGAACTGCAGTTTTCTCTGCCATGATTCATCTTGTGCTTGGTGTGCGGGCACGACCATCCAACCTTTAAGCTATTTCTCCCTCTTCTTCTAACAAGGCTTAAATGCTCTTGTTTAAAAAGCAAGAGATCCCCTCGTGCTGCAGCTGCGCTCTTCTCACCTGTATGAGTTTGAGGCAGGTAAGTTTCTGCTCCAGGGTCTCGATCCGAACCATCAACCGGGATAAACTGAGAACCTGGTTCTTATCCGAGAGGCCCTCGCCATTCTCCAGCAGCGCTTCCAGCTCCCCATCCACCTACCACGGCAAAAAAAGATACAATTTTCAAGTCACACCAGGCTCACAAAATGCCTCCCTATAAGATGTTAAAGATAATTTGTCGCCTGGTTCTGGGAGGCAGAACAAGCCTCCCTCGGACAGCTCTCAAACACTAGAAGGAAAAAAGTCTGGCTTTAATTTGACTGGGTTTGCTTGTTTTTCTTTTATCCTCAACATTGTTTAGAGCTTAAATATGGTTAAAAAAAAAGGGCATTTTTCACACTAGCTGTGTTTACATCTGCAAAAGTGGAAGGTATGGAGGGTGGCCCCGTCCGCGACCGTAGCCAAGCGGCTGATACGTGTTCAACACGAGGGAGTCCTCGAGCTCTAACACAAACTGCCCCTAACGAGCAGCACGTTTCTGAAGCGTACATTCATACCATGAGCTCTGCGGGGCAAATCCCAGCTGTGTGCACCAAAATCCCCCCAGGCGCAAATACTCCCAGTCACAAATTGATCTTTCCACATAGGGAAACAGATTATCTCTGTTTTAACCACAGAAAAAAAGTTGATTCTGTAAATACCTAACTTCCACTTATAATCTTTACAACCAGAAGTGCATCTCTCTTGGTGTTATGTCATTTAACACAGAAAAATACAAGGAAATGTACTGAAAAGGGCTATTTTTCAGTGGTCAGACACAATCAGTGTGCAAGAAGAATAAGGAATTGCTACTTGAAGCTGAGAACAAGAATCCATCCAATTTCTTAGCAGCAACCTGCAAAATTTTCCTACAGCATTTGGTCTGTAAATCCATCACTGCAAGGCAATGTAGAGAGCAGGTTTGCCTAGCCATGTGGAATGGTGACGAACTGTAAAAAAGACTTAAAAAAAAAAAAAAAGGTCTGGATTTATGTTACATATTT
The DNA here is from genome assembly GCA_013398735.1 of Nothocercus julius. NCBI lineage: Eukaryota > Metazoa > Chordata > Aves > Tinamiformes > Tinamidae > Nothocercus > Nothocercus julius. The sequence goes on from VZSV01000002.1 coordinate 19,307,983, forward strand.
CATTCACATCCATCTGCAAAGACAAGGGAAACTGAAGGCAAAAAGCAAATGCAACACATGTTTGTACGAGCTTCTTGAAGCTGCCTTGCCTCTAGGCCAGAGCAATTAGAGATTCAAATTTCACATCCCAGCTTGAAGATGGCAAACATCTGCACCGTTTGCACTGTCAAACATTTGATCATGTCCTAAAAGGAAAGCCTGCATTGCGTGCCTTTCATCGGAGCTTAGAAAGCAAACAAAACTATTAAAAAAATAAATAAATCAGAGAATTTAGTAGGCTGTTCCTTAGCTGAAAAGCCTAGAGGATTCATTACACTGGTCAAGGGGTGCAGTCAAACACTGCAAATGTAAAAATGCCTCTCTGGTGGCACTTTATATTCAGTAATCCAGAGCAAGAAAATGTGCATTTAACTAAAACTCCAGAAAACACATGTGAGGCCAGTAAGAAGTAAAATGATACAGATACGCTCGTGGGAATGGATTTTGAGGCTATTAAAAGCCACTGATCCTCGACAGAGGTTGTTCTACAAAGGTGACCTGGAGATTCGTAGGAAGAGGACGATGTCCCGGGTCAACTTTTGTTGACGCTCCCCCTTAGGACAGCAAGGGACGATGACACCCACCGAGTCCTTCTTGCGGGAGCGCTCCTTCTTCATTTTCCCTCCTGCAGCTCGGATGCTGACCCTGTTCTCCCCTCCGAGGTAGCCGCGGCAGTTGGCTGAGCCACAGAAACACTTCTGAGCCTCCTTGCTGTTCACGGGCATAAGAAACACAGCGCTTTAATACCAGTTCAATTGCAGTCACAGTGCAGTTGTTTTATCTAACTCTTAAGGGCATCACAGTCTTGCCATGAGGAATCACATTGCAGAACCACATCTTACTCTCCCTCCTTCCCATTAGCGTCGTTGCTCCAATGCCTGCTAAGGAAAACTGCATTTCACAAACAACCAGGATTATATAATTGTTTGGAGGAAGGCCTGCATCGTACTGCTCAACACACACGAAAGAACACGGTGCAGATCCACGGATGCAATAAAAGAGTGAGGTGGAAGACCTTCTTTTCAGCATGGATACAAAGCAGTGCACAACAGGAGAGAGTTAAGAGCTAGAAAACTCCAGTGAGATGGGGAATATACTCACTGAACATGAGCTGATATCTAAGTGAACTAATATAGCAAAAGAATTCTCCATCACAGAGGCTCCTAGTAGGCCCATAACACTAAACCCTTATGATGGATTGGGGCATCTTATGTTTTGCTGCCCGAACTCAGGCAGACGATTTCCACCCAGGGAATGAACTGAGAAGTCAGATGGCATCTCAGTTATTAAAAATAAAAATAAATGACATTTTAAAAGGTCAGTGGCTGATTAATATTTGTGGCAAAGCTATGTGAGAGCAGCTGACATGTAAACGCAAGTCATTTTGTAACACAACTTCAAATTCATTTCTGATTCTTCAGCTTACAGACAGAAACCTGCTGTTGGAGAGGGCAGGATCCAGAAGGAAAGGGAAGTAAGAACAACTTATTAAACAACGCTATTCAGTAAGAAATGCTTCATAATTATAAAAATGGCTCTAGAATTAAACTACAGGTTGCTTTGGACTGTCAGAATCTATCTGAAGTTAATCACATGAAAAAGAGAGGCGAGTAAAATATTTCGCCATACACCTCAATGGGCAGGAATAAAAAATATTCCGCTCTTAAGCTTGGAAAGGAGAGCTAAGGGGCCAATGCTCAGGAAAAAAAAAAAGCAAAAAAAAACCTAAGAGCTAGAAAGCCCCCACTGTAGCTCTCACAGGTGCTGCAGTTAGACAGGAAGAAACCACATGCTACCTGCCAGGTTTTTACAGCTCCGTAACTATTTGCAAGGTTGTAAAATCACGGTGGGCACGGAAGAAAGGCGGAGTGTAACTCAAGCGTACTACAAACGCCAGGAGCTGGGGCCATCAATAATTAGACTGAGGAAAGAAACAGTCAAGATAATTATATGGGAAACTTCCATGGGGGAGAGGAAGGTATAAAGTGGGAAAAAAAGCCCACAAAGTGCAACTGGGAAAACGTGTAAAATCAAGAGAAGCTCTTCTCCCAATCTTTTGTGTCAGAAATGAAATAAACTTTATCCAAACCGATTTTTTTTTTAATAGTTGAATTCCAGCTCCAGTTTGCAAGTGCTGAGCATTAGATGAGGTTTTCCAACCCTTAGTTTTGCAGCAGCATCCACACTCCCCAAAAGCCCATTTCCACCAGCCGCAGCGGCAGAACGTACCCGTATCTCTGAAACTGGTAGTCAAACGTCAGCTCTGAGCCCGACGGGACCAGTTTGGTGGTGAAAAATCCAACTCTGAGCTGCCCGTTCACAGTCCACTGTGGCAAGGAAAAACAGGGTAACAACAGTTATTGCAACAGCCAGGCTTGACAAGGCACGCGCGTTAAGTTAAGGACACTGATCCCTCCAAAAGTGGCCCCGGGGAATTTAAAATTTGCAAGGGGAATCACCAGTGCTTGCCCGTTTCAAAGGCAGATGTTTACATTTGACTAATCAGTTTAAAAAAAGAAAGAGACGAAGAAGAAGCATGAGATAAAGGAGCAGCGGTTTTCACTCGGAGCTTGCGAAGTCGCACGGCGGTGGAAATGAGCAGCAAGGGCTTTGATCCCGCCGGTTACCTTTTGTGTCTCGCAGTTTGGTTCACAGCTGTGGTTCATAAAACGAGAGCAGTTTCCTTTCTGGGTAGCATCTATTATCTAAAGAGAAAAGAAAGAGCAAATAGAGCAAACAGCCTTCCTTTGTCCTGCTCCCTCTGCGCCCATGTCAGGTTTGTAGGAACAAGGCGAGGGGGACCACAATATCGTCCTGTCCATCTCCAGCTATCAGCTTTATTTGGTTTGCACAGAATGGCTTTTGCAGTCGTAAAGGTGCCCCAAAGTACGGGAAATGCCATGAAATTGTTATGCAGGCTCTGCTTTTGTTACAGGTTAATAAAAAGTTCCTCAGTTTGGTGATTCTTGACTTTTTAATGGCAGTTTTCAACCCTCTGATACAACGAACATGGTGAAGCTAAACACTTCTGCCAGGCAGATCAAGAGCATGACCAGGATCATTTTGCCCTCCCTTCCACAACCAAGTGAAATATTTCCCTCCACTCCCTTGCGATTGCACAACAATCCCACAGCAACTGCGGAAACCATTTCCTTCCAGGGGAAAATAGGAAAAGAACAAAAGCACCTGGGGTATTTTAAGTGATTTTACTGTAAAGATACTAAGACCCTCCCCAAAATAAACCAAGCAGAAAGTGGTATTAAATGTCTACTTATTCATATGTCTCTCAGTGAGGTAGGGCCCTCTGCTCAGGATGGGCAACTCTGCACATCTCTGCATTTGCAACTACATAATTCAGTAGATCTGAAATAGCTGGTTAGCTGAAGCAGACATAAATAATTAAGAACTTTGGGTATATAAATATTTCAATAAGAGTAGACTGTACATAGCGATTCCACCAGGCAAATTTAACATGGTTCTGTGAGCAGAGGAAGGAAACTCGGTTGCTCATGGATACGTTTTCCATTTTCCTTTGGTGTCCAAGAAGGGTGAGTTCAGCATGAAGCATTTACCCAGCTGGGACACAGATGTGGTTTTGCTGCCACGTGGAAGGGATGAGTCCGTGCTCCATCCCTTCCCTTGCTGGCGACACTGTCACCATCTCCTCTCTATTGGGCTATCTGCTCTAAGGCAATGGGACACAGCTGAGCACCTACAAGACTTCTGTTCAACCAGCTTGAAACCAAGGAATGGGTTAAAAAACATGGGATATGACAACACAAAGACTAAATTTCCTTTCCTCAGCTTAAAATACATGCAGGTGAATCTATTTTACTTGACTGAAGAAAAGTCACTTTGTAGGCAAGGGGCCTACAAAAGCACCACAGGTCACCAGGGTTGAGCTCCTCAGGGCTCCGCTCACCTCATCGTTCTTCAAGGCCATAAAATAATAGTGGATGTTCTTGTTCCGAGCATACTCCTTCACCCGGGCCTTGAATTCCTTGTGATCCAACACCTCTCCGCAATACTCCAACACAAACGTGTTCCTGCAAAGCCCAAGGGGAAAGGGCACTGAGTCCACTTAGCAATACGCAGAAAACACCGAGAAAAGAGAAAACTATTGGTTTTGACACTGGCTCTCAGAGCAGTTTTGCAGCCTCTTAGTCCTTTTGTAACAGCCCAGATTTTTATATTTAGCACAGCATTCCTTAACCACTTTAATCTCCAGCAATTAACTTCTTTTTTGACACTATGACATGGGGAGGTAGCTACCAGCGGAGGGCCCAGACACGAGGATAAAGCTTCCTTTCAAGCAGGGTTTATTCTGTAAAGAAAGAAGATGCTGTGGGCTATGTGAAGACGAAAATAAGGAGTGTGAAGAGAACATGGGCTGGCAGGTTGTTCTCTTAAACTGATGCAGGAAGCCTGTCTGCATCTTGCTGATCTGATGGGTAAAATGAAGAGTTAATAATATCCCCTTTCTAACCCTAGGAAAGACAAATCTGAAGCCAGAGATGCAAGAGAACAACTTCTTACCCCACAAACACTCAGGCAAAGCGAGGGGACAACTTCTGCCTTGCAGTCAGCCCCTCGCAAGTGTTGTGGTTACCCTGGAGCCCATCCACGGAACCACGGAACAGAAGGGTTGAGGTCAGCAGGAACCGTTGGAGATGACCTGGTCCAACCCCCTGCTCAAGAAGGTCACCTAGAGCGCGTGGCACAGGGTCACATCCAGGTGGCTTTGAACATCTCCAGAGAAGGAGACACCACAGCCTCTCTGGGCAGCCTGTGCCAGGGCTCTGGCACCCCCACAGACGAGAAGTTTTTCCTCATATTTAGATGGAGCTTCCCCTCCAGCCCACGTTTATAAACTACGGCCCTCTTCTCCCATCTCCATGTCCATGGAGCAGGACACCCGGCTTACTAAACTGCTCCTCCAGCTCATAACACAGCCTCATCTTTCTCATGCCACCTTTTGGAGAGAAGATGGAGCCTTCCCTAGTCTGCATTTATGGAGCATCAACACAAAGGTGTCACCCACTGTCACTCGAGGCAGACAGAAACCAGCCCAAAGTGCTGACTGCAAATCTCCAAGTCTAGGAAGGAGCATCAGAGCATCATGATGGAGAGGAGAGAGGAGCGCTGAGCTAGAAATACCCTCAAATGTTTGTCAGAGGAGATTGACCTTCCTTTGGGCACACAATCTCTCCACTCTTCATTGGGCTTTGTGATCCTCTCATGGTGGGACAACTCACCAGAGAAGGCTGTCCTCTCCTAAAGCAAGCTGCAGCTCCTCTGCAGTTTCCTGATGCTCTCTAAACCTTTTTCCAAATGATATTTTTTGGAATGGTGCATGCAGAAAGATGAGCAGTATCCCAGCCAGCACCAGGCACTAAGTCTCCACATCAAGCTCTCGGGGAACCATATCCAAATCCCTTCACACGCGTGGGCCAAATTCAGCTGATAAGTTTTGCAGACCTTGCCTTCCCGAGTAAGAAAATCACAACCAGTCAACATAACAACAAGCAACAATGTCAAATAAAACTGGGCTTGACAAGTCTACACAGGGCAGCAGCCACTTCTGTGGCCAGCACAGCTGCTTCACAGCCTTAAGACCTACAACTCTAACGAGTGTCAAAAAACTCAACAGAAATTTTTTGTCCTCAACAGAAGAAAAAAAAAATCTGAGTTTCCAAGGAAACTCTATGAAAAATCCTGAGTTGCACTAGATACTCATACAGTAAGATTTGAGACAGATTGTCCGAAACCCCACAGAGTTTCACGTGCTTGAGGCTGAGCAGACCCACCGCTCCCCTCCTACAGCCTTTGGGAATGTAAACCACACGGAGGCCGGTGAAACCAGCGGTGCATCACCGCAAGACCCTTCAACAGCTACTCAGACGAAGTCCCTTGCTGCTCATCTACAGATTCCTGCATGTCCTGCGCAGGTCTGAGAAGACACCCAGCCCATCTCAGAGCACCTAGAACACATTACCAACACACTGTGAGACAACACCAGCTTGGCAGCTAGGACCACCAAAGAAGGCATTCCCAGCTTAAATCCTGCTCATGTCACACCTAGGTCATAGCCCAATTGCCCTGTTACAATTTCCCTTTCCAGTGACACTTTCTAGTAAAACAGCGTCAGAACAGGGCTCTAACTCCCAAAAAAATGGCATCCAGCCTGTCACCAACCTGCAAAGGCCTACGGGCTCTAAAGTGGTGCAACTCTTGTGTCTGGGCCAGCCAGCTCCTTTACGGCCAAAAATGCTAGATTAAGGCACAAAGCCAAGCCTGAAGAGCTTACAAACAAAGCATTAAGTGAGGATAGAAGAGTTTCATTAACCTATAGATTTTTGCACAAGTTGGTTTAGCTAAATGGAGACAGGTCAAGAAGTGACTCAAATCTGTAAGCACTACTGATGTAAAGCTACCAGTTAGAAGCACAGTAGTTGTGCTTCTAGACCATGGAAGACTAGGAGATCCCCATGGGCTCTTCATCACTAGAGAAGGAAGGCTCACGAGAGGGTAAAATTCACAGGGATGGAAAGAGGAAACACAAAAACATGGTTTCAGTAGAGCAACGCAACAGAGAAACACAGGAAGAAGAAAATGCAGATTCAGCCCAAGTTGAAGCTAAGCCAAGGCCACTACCCAAACCCTCCTGAAAGTAGGTGGGAACATAGTAAAACCAGAGTGGAGATCTAATATAAAATCAGGGGATATGTACGTGCAGATAACCAAGCTACGAGCATGAGAATAAAGTATAAAACTGGAGAAAATGCAGTTAACCTGCTCACGTCAATGAAATTAAGAAAATGCCAGCAACTTATTTTCCACTTGTGAGTGAGTACAACAGCATGACTAGAAGGTCATCTGCAGAGCAAACGCTTACGATGGGAGATCTTTGGCAGCTCTGAGCCCCCAGCCTTTCTTCTCAGTGAGGATCACTTCAACATCTGCATGCTGTTTCTTCTGGAACCGCCTGTTGGAGCAGTAGTCGCCATTTGGGCACCTAGAAGAACTAAGTGAAGGACAGGGAACAAATCAATTCCCGGCAGGATGACAGCAGCAACAGAAGCAGCTCAGATGGGAAACAGAGATAAATACATGATAATAAATTCAGTGTAAAACTATCAAATATGTTTTGCTATAAAAAGTATAACCATCTGACTGTCAACATGCAAATGCAGACAAGTTATTTGGGGAAAGAAGATAGAAACTTCTTTCCACCACCATACTTCTACGCCATGAAACTCAAACGGACTCAACTTGGGCTCTTCACGTTTCTGTGGTTTCTTCCCAAGAGACCTCCCCTTCCTCTGCCTCTACTGCCTGGGCAGAGCAGAAGACAAAGTGGAGAGTTGCTGCCAAGTAATTCCTTGCCTTCCATCCCAGCCGGTGCCAATGCTCCTGCCAGGGAGCGGCTCCGTTGACCATTGGCCCCTCTCTGAAGATCAACCCACGCTAGCCAGGCAGTGCAAACACAAGTGTGATGACAACCTGGGGGCACTGCCCAGGAAAGCAGTGAGTTCACCCAAGTCACACGACACTGCCAAGTCGTGGCAGGTCGTGAGGTGGCACTTACCACTCTATCATAAGCAGCCGATTGAGACAGTCCTCGCCACAGGCAACCTCCCCCTGGGCTCGCTCTTCCTTGGAAAGAGGAGGGCATTCACACAGCATCCGCTTAATATCCCGGTGAGATTTGTTCTTCTTCCTATATTGAGCATAAATTGGATTACAGTTTGGGCAGTATTTGGATAGAGAAATACCCCTCAGCCTTCATCTGTTGTTACTGGAGGAAATTCAGCTTGTGTTTAGAAACTGAGCAGATGGATAATTTTTGGACGGCCACACAAGAAGGTCCAAGGGCAACCAAGGAGAGGCTTGTTCGGAGGTGCTAAAGTGACGACTTTCTGATGACACGAGATGATTTCTAAGCCTTGCCAGAATAACTACCCACCATCTCCGCAGTGTACACAATCCAAATCTGCTTTCAGTGTACAGGCGTACCTAGGTACACAGATACACACAAAGGAAGGATCTAAATCCCTTCATTTTGTCATATAGAGAATCAAATTTCCAGAAAAGTCCTGATTTTACAGGGAGAGGATTTCTTACCACACAGTACAAGCTATGAACAATTTCAAAGGATAAACTTTTCATTATCTTCTCTTGAAATACCTCATTCTATACTAGTGTGCACTGTATTCTATAGTATTCTATATTCTATACCACAGTATAACAACATATGGGGACAAACTCCAGAAGTCCTTTCCAATCTCAACTGTTCTATAATATTTCCCTTACTTTCTCTGTTTCACAAGCCAGGAGAACACCTTCTAAAATATTCTAAAATATCTTCTAAATATTAACATCTTCTAAAATATCAACATATAAACCATTAACTGGGCACACATACAATTTGAAAATTGTGTTTTGTTTATAACACAAATTCAGGGCTAAGTGGCCTACATTTAGACTTTGAATCAAGAATATGCTTTAAAAGACACTTAAAAGACATTTTTGTCCATTTTCAAGTGAAACCAAACACTGCAACTTAGAGCATCCAGAAGAAGTGAGCAGGACTCATGAGTGATATCCAAAGGGAAGGTCTGTTTTGAGGGAAGTTGAAGGTGGTTGAATTTTGAAGCAACACTATTACTAGCCATTTATAAAGCTCAAAAAAGAGTTTTTTTTTTTTTTCTTTCCCCTAAAGGATCACATCCTCTTCAATATTCTCATGGAAAAGCCTAATATCCTTCCCATGCCCTGCCATCTTTCACTTCTCCTCCCTTTTTTGTGTCTGGAGCCAAGACTTGGTGGGGATTATAGCACTTGTCCAGTAGCGTCTCCTCTACGGACAACTTTGGCAGATGTTGGCAAGGCAACAGTCTTCCCTACCCAATCCTCAATGCTCTACTAATTGCCAATTTGAAACTAAATTAAAAAAAAAAATATATATATATATATATATAAGCAGATATCTAGAAATGCTAAAGACAAGAAAAATAGTAAAAAAAATACAAAATAAATCCGTTACCTTTCTGTCAAGTACACGTTTTCCTCAATAAGGTCGAAGTAGCAGGGCATTTTTCCTTGCTTGGCAAACTCCTTCCAGCGCTGCGGGTCTCTGAAGTCTTCCATAATACACAACCGCCCAACCATGGAGGAATCCTGCGGTGACGAGTCCGCTTGCTCCCCCTCCGTTTTCACCTTCTTCCTCTCTCGTGCATCTCCATCGCTCTCGGAGTCGCTTTCCACCTCTTGCCGTCTCTTCTTGGGTGGTCCTCGTTCCTTCACGTCGTTCTTTTCCGAAACCTTCACCTCCTCCTTTTTCTCTCCAACGGAGACAGGCTCCTTGGTGGAATTACTGCTGATCTCGTGGGCCTGCACAGAACCTTGTTCTTGCTCTGCAGGACCATGAAATTGGCTCGACTGACTGGGAAAATGAGGCTTGCAGTCGTCCTCCCAGCGGTCATCCTCTTCGTACTCCTCGTGGTCCTCCGTCAAGGAATCCGGCACCTGGCCCTGAACTCGCTCATAGTTCATCCCGGAAGGCCGGCTGGCGGATCTGGCGTCCCAATAACCATTGCCTTGCCAGTAGGTCTGGGAGCCGCCGTACGCTGCCGACCCGGGCTGGTAAACGTAACCCGGGTAGACCCCCAAGCTGCTGTCGGGCTGCTGATAGGTGCTACTGGGCTTCTCCGGCTGGGAAAAGTCCCAGCCCAAACCACCCAAATCCTCCGTCGTATGAAAACCGTCCACCCTGGAAAAGTCTCCGAGGGCAGACTGATTAGGCCCACCCTTCCCTTGCCTACTGTCTGGTTTGGAAGAACTTGTTTGGTTTTGCGATTTATCAGGACCTTCGAAACTCTCGGGCAGACAAAACGTCTGCTCTTCCGGCCGGCCAACTGCTCTCCCCGCAGAGACCAGCTCCTTTAGGATCATTCCCTGCTCCGGCTTGGGCTTTCCGTTGGAATCCGCCGTCAGGTCTGCCTGACTCGTACTGTCGACACCGTCGCTCTGCGCCTGGGAAGCGTCCAGGCGGAGCTCGTCCGTTTCCTTCCTGCTGAGCTCTGTAGATGTTGCCGGACTCTTGTCCGTCCCTCTAGGAGAGCATCTGCTCTCCGTTTGTGGCCCGTTTTTACTTGCCAGATTCTCCGACCTCTCCTCGTAGTAAGGCCTGCTGGACTCCGGTCTCTCGTCGTCCCAGTGGTCAGAGTAGCGTCTGACCCCTTGGCTGCTCCGCGACGAGCACGGGCTGCTTTCCTCCATCGCTATGGTAGAGTTTTTTGGCACCACCACGATGGACTGGAGCCGTTTCCGGGGCACACCGTCATCAGAATCCGAGTCTTCCGAATCGCTCTCCTCGCTGCCCGGATCGCTGTCGCTTTCCGCCGTGTCCGAATAGGCGTCGTGGCGAGCAGGGATGAATTCGGAAGCGCTGCCGCTGCTGTCACACGTCGGGGCCTGAGTTACAGTTTCTTCTGCCATGACGACAACGTCGCAAGATGGATACAGAGCTTCTGAAAAAGCCGAAGCCACCACGGACTCGTTCCCTTCATCCCTCTCAAGCAATATTCCAAGACACTGCTCATCCAACCCAGCTCCTCCGGTGGAAACAGCACTTTCTTCTGCAGCTCTCTCCCTGCTCCGGTTTTCCAGCGGTACTTCGGAATAATACGAGTGCTCATCTCTAAACGACGGTTTTCCTTTTGCTAAATGATAATCACCGTGCTGGTTACCAAATTCCTGCATGTCTTCACCTTCAGAAAGCTGCAGCAGCTTCTCACCTTTATCCAGCGGGGCCCGATCCCACTTGGAAGAAACCACTTCGTCCGGCTGCTGCGAAACGACGGGATCGTCTAATTTCACTCCCATGGAATACCCGTCCTGGGAGGAATCTCTGCTTGAACTATCCACTGCTAAGCTAACTCTCTGGGAAGGATTAATAAGATACTGCTCCTCTTCACAGGCAGACTTCGAATTTTGATCCTCCGTGCTCTCATAATCACACGTAACCGTTTGCGGCTCTACGTGAATGTCCAGAAAAGCCTCTGAAGTAACTTTTATATCTGCTGGTTCAACTTCAATTTCAACTTCTGAATGATACAAAGAAGGGGTGGCATCATCTGAAATGTAGCAAAAAACTGTTTCTTTGGTTTTGTCACATGGAGGGGCCTGATCATCCAGTGTCCTAAGTAAAGTTTTGGAATGATCTACATTCACAACGGGCAAAGACGCAGCTTCCCCTTGCTGCTCTGCAACTGGAGCCTCCACTTCTTTGAACAGACTGTTGCACTCGCTGGACTGCACGTGCGAATGGTCCGGCTCTTGTTCTTTAGCTGCACACAGGCTTCCAAACCCGTTGGATGGCAACGCACACAACGTACTGCTTTTTATTACGGGCGATGCTTCTGACCTGCACAGACTATTGTCAGAAGACGCTGCAACGTCCTCCGCTTTGGAGGCGCTGGAAGTTGCCAAGTCATCGGACCTACCTTCTGGGGACCCATTTATACTCAGTTCCATAGGTAAATAAGTTCTTAATTGGTCGTGCTTTATTAAAGTTTCCTGTTCCTTAACACTGTCATGGCATTCATTTCCTATAAGTTCATCAGCTTTTGTGTTAGAAAAACCATCTTTTGACTCATCTGTCTTTTTAAAAGTGGGCGACTCGTTTAATTGTTTCAATGGAGAAAGTGTCTTTTCCTTTTCAATTTTTTTTGCAATGGACGTTCTCGCCTCATTGCTCCTTAGACAAGAGGCCTCTACATCTAGAGAATTAGACTGCTGCTTTATTTCTTCATTCGATTCTGTACAACAGAAAGAACTTTTAAATTTATCAGACTTTGGCGCAGGGGTCTTTGAAGGGGTGGACTTATACCGGGAGGAATTCACATTACTGTCAGGTTTAGAATGGGATGTCCCCTTTCGATAGCCTAGCTCACTAAGGGGAGAGCACCTTTTGGTAGCTTCACTTTCGGAAGTCCTTTTTGAATCCCTGTCTGCTTTGGAGGAAGACTTTCCTCTCCTCTCCATTTCGCCGTGAGATGACTCCGTTTTGCTGTCCCGGTCCGATTTTGAGTACGAAGTCCTCGAATCTCTGTATGAGGAGGAATGGGACGACGTCCGCCTCGAGTCACTCGACCTGGAATGTGTCCGCCTGTACTCCTCCTCCGAATCCGAACTCTCCCGCGCCCTGCTATCCGCGTACGAGCGAGAATATCTTGTCCTTTCCCTGTAAGGGGAGCTCCGATGGTACCGCCGCTCAGATTCATAGTAATGCGAACGCTCTGACCTCGAGTAGGAAGAGCTGGTTCTGGAGCTCCGATCGGATCGGGAGCGGGAACGGGACCGGCTCCGTCTCCTTTCTCTGTCTGATCTGGACCGGGAGGACCCATAGCGCGAATCTCTTTCCGATTTTGAGTAACTGGAATATTTTTCATCTCTGTCCGACTTGGATCGCGAGGAGGACTTCCCCAGTTCCTCACCCCTGAGAGACGCGGAACTTCTTCTGGAATCTCTCTCTTTTTCTGTGCTTGATATTTTCAGCTCGTGCGATCGCTGGCTGGAAGAAGTCCTCACAGAATCCTCATCGGATTCGGAACCGGGGAAGGGGCCATCAGACTGGGAGAACTTCCTCTTTGAACCCTGTTTCCTAGAGCACAGGGAAGCACCCTTTGAGCTGTCCGAAATTTCATCCTCTTTCCCAATATGGGAATCTTCCTTCTGGGGGGTTATTTCTGTCTGCTCAAGCGCATTTTGAGTTAAATGTTCCTCAGAACTGTGTGACAGAGCATCCTGCCTAACATCCACATCCGAAGTTACCTTAGGTACCGCACGACACGGCTCCTTTGAAGCGGGGACTTCGGCCTCTACAGGCGGCGACAGCAACAGCGTCGACAACAGCGTCACCGGCAGCTGTGGCAGGGCTGCTGTGGCAAGAACTGGCATGGATGCTGGTGGGGACACCGCTGGCAGAGACGGAGGAGGCGGAGGCGGCGGCGTCGACGGAAATTCCACGGCTGCTGCCACCGGTTCCGTCACCGGTGCCACCGCTGGCGGCGGCAGCAGCGTTGCTGCTGGCGGCGGTTTTGCTGTGACATTAAGCAAATGTTTCTTGAAATGGATCTTCCCTAGTTCTACCTTCGGCTTCGGAGGCGAAGACTCTTCAGCTGCACCAGAAGCATCCCCAAAGTCCATTTTAATTTTGGGGTTAAAGTCACTTTGAAGGGCTGCTGCTGGGGAGTTCTGAGGTTCATTTTGCTTCTCGTTTCCGAGACCAGTCAGAAACCTATTCGGCAAGGTTTTCTTGGTTAAACTAAAGCTGAAGGACACCTTTTGTCTTCCTTGCTCCTCTAGGTTAACCTTCGTTTTGGTGCCTTTGGGCAAAAAGCGGCTCGAAGCAACGCCTTTGAACACCGGGCCTTTGATAAAGCCAGCCTTCTGCACGGTTTCTGTCTTGCTCTGCAATAAAAAAAGCACAGGATGCTGTTAGAGGAACAGTTTGTTTGCTTTTTTAAACTTTGTTCTACAGAAACATTGAATAATCTTGTTTACTGGGTGAATCTTTCATGACAATGACACAGAAATTGGTATCTGTTGCTTAAGTCAGGGACAGCCCTGCTACCTTCTGTGCCCGTCTCTCCTATGAACCAAATCAATCACACGGTCGTTTCCAGTTCTGAGCAAAACCCCTTTTGGGATTTCAGCCAAGGCCTCTTCCTCATTTGTTAATGACTAAACTAAAGCTTCTTGGTTTTATTTCATTCTTATAAAAAAACAATAGGATTCAACCTACAAAGTTAACGGAAGACACAGCACCCCTTTTCCTTGTTCCATTTCTGCAGTCCCGAGCTACAAAAAAAGTCCTCGCTGTCACCGAGATGCCCTCGCTTTGGAAACGGAGCAAGTTGAGGGCAACAAGGTTATTCCAAGGAAGGAACCCTATGGAACGTGCTTATCAAAGCCTGAGATTAGCGACTTCCAGAGCACGAGCACAGCATATTTATTTGACATGGCATTTGTCCAACTCTTTTAAAACCGAAGACTTGTCTTTGCAGAAGATTTCTCACTGTCTACACCAGCAGAGAAACTGATCCGTAAGGACAAACGCAGTCCTGATGTTGTAAAAAGGTGTTTCTGTCAATACTCTTGATCCCTACAAATCCTAACTGCACTAGCTGTAATTGCATTGCGTCTAAGGAGCACGCTCTTAATGAGTCGTACAGTCTAAAAACCATATAGAGCAGGGCTTTAGGCTCATAACTATTGCATGAACACATCCTTGGCAGCAAGAGGGGTTTCCTGCAGCCCATTGTGAATTTTTATGCGCTTTGTTATCCTTTAACTTCTGTAAAACAATGTGTAGCTGCTCAGGCTAAAGGCTCAGTGGTAAATTATTAAATAAGTTGCTGGTGGAAGGAAAACCCCATCCCATTCTATTTGCACCCTCAGACTCCATTTATATGAGTTTTTTTTTTTCTTTCCCTTGGTAAAATGTCTGGTTTTATTATTTAAATTTTGAAAAAAACATGTCCTGGTCTGCACGTGACTTAATCCTGGCCAAGCAGCCCAGTATCATACGCACATCAACGGGTGGTTAGCTGCATTCTGGGGGCAAAAAAAAGAAAATCTGCCTCCTTTTAGGCATTTCTGAAAGGGAATACAGAGACCAAAGCATGACCTTGGAAAAAGTGCATGTCCTCACGCTGCAAAACCACCTTTTCTCCCCTACTATCTCTCAACCTTCTCTGGGAAATACTGTATCTGTTTTCAACAGGATCCATATATCATTTTTTAACCTTAACTAATGCACAAGGGTCTTCACTGAAGCACTAAGGGCAAAATCCCCCCTTTTGACCCTTGATCTGTGTGTGTAGTTCTTGGGATGCTGTAGCAGCAAGAGCTCAGGTTTCTACTGTCCCACATATCTGGATGTCTAATGGGAGGAGCTCTCCAAATTGCAACAAAAAGTGCATCTGAATCCAGATTCAGATTTACCTATTGCAAGTCCTACATAATTGATACATAAATATGGTAAATACACAGCGCATCTGCATTCAAGACTTTCACAAAAACTTCTGTGAAAGCTTTTCATGAGCGAAAATTCACAGTTATGGAAATATATGTCAGTGTGTGGATGAAAGTCTTGCCAACAGAACTGCAATCGGAGCTCGGACACTGTGGTTTGGATTTGTCCACTCTTTTGCAAAACACTGGCGTGAAGGGGAGAAAGAAGCTCCTACGGATCCACCCCCCCAGTCTTTGGGGACTTTTTATTTTTTATATGTTGTAGAAGCAGCATTTTGCCCCTGTATGTTCACCCTCCCAGGGATTTTTTCCTGAAAGAATACTGAGTTTAAAAAAAAAAAAAAGTAACTTACATAATTTAAAAATACATCCTGCGGGCAGCTTTTGAAATTTAATAGGTAGCAACTACCGGCAAAGCTCTCTCAAACAAAAGGAGTTCTCCCTTCTCTAACATTTTGCTGGAATCGTGTGCGTCTCGAAGCCCTGCTGGGGGTCCCTGCTTCAAGCAAGACGTCCCTCCTGGAGCTCCCCGTTTGCCACAAGCAGAGGTTGTCCATGGACCAAGACACCCAATGCAGACTACGGTCCTAAAGCATCGAAGACTCCGAGCAGAAACCATTGCTAGGCTGGGAAGTTACGCCAAGTTTTAGTCTCCTGAGGTTTTCTCCTTCCCCGTCACCTTTGCTGAGCCACGTGCGGTAATCACAAATTCTTCAGAAAATCCATAGAACAAAATAACCGAGTTGGGCCAAAGTGTTTCTCAAGAGTAACAGGAAATAAAAGCGGAATTGATTTTACTCACCTCGTTTTCTTCTTCTCTATTGCAATCCAGCCGAGAAACCATGCAAAAGAAAACAGAAAGAGAAGGTGTAAAGATCGAGCAGGAATGAGCAAGGCAGCCCGAGACCTTCCTGCGCCCGGGAGCAGGCAGGGGGCCGGCTCTCCGCCCGAGGGAGGCATCGATGCTACAAATAGCCAAACCTATGGATTTTACCACTGATTTTTACAGAAGACCCCTAACAGGTAACCACGCTGCCAAGCACGCGAGAAGAGGTGCCCAGGGAAGTTTCAAAGCACGGTTATTTGAATGCTGAAAAGTTTTCAAGCACTTGGAAGCAAGAAACCAGCCCTGCTGATGCTCCGAGCACGGCCACCTCAATGCCATAGGAACACGTCAGGGAAAGGCCACCTTCCCAAGGCACTTCCCTCATTAAGGCTCTTCATCCAACACGACGGTGACGTGGCAAAAGATTCACCCTAGAAAAGGGCCCATCCGGACCCGTTTCCCCATTCCAACGGCTGTCACCCAAAAACCAGGAGCAACCTGGGAGGAGGCCCTGCCACCATGGGATGCCTCTCCGGAGGCTCCAGTGCAACCAATAAAGCTGCATTAATAGGTTATAAATTATTCTTCTGGTGGCAATTACAGGTTTTGCTTCTCCTGAGGAAACACAACCCGTGAGTTTAAGGAGGCTGCGGGCTTGGCCGAAGGACGTGCATGTGATTTAAGGGGGTTAAGAAAACTCTGAATTCTTCTACCGCGCCATGCTGTGAATTAGTGCCTAGGAGGAGGTTTTATTTTTAAGAGCACGGAGTTTTAGACTGCCAGAATTAACTTCTATTGGAAGAGAAATAGTCCTAGGTTGGAGAGAGTATTTCAGGTGGTTCTGCCCCAAGGGTGGTTTGTTCCTCAGAAACTCCATCAGCGGAGTGGCCGGCGGCGAGTCTGGCGATCGGAGGTATAAATAGATTCCCACAATTACTCAAATTCCCTGCCGTTTGCTTGAAAATTATTTCACAAATTCCTCCCGCGTCGGCGTCAACGTTGTACAGAAATCGCGCGTTAGAGCCAGCGAAGAGAAGATCGAGCACCAACCCAGCGCGCGACAGCAAGGGCATCCTCAAAACCCATCGTCAGCCTAGAGCAACTCCACGTGCACAAAAAACAACAACACGGGGCATCCTTAAAATAGAGCAATGTGAAAGTGAAAGAGCAATGAGGGCCTCACAACTCAATCTGCTCAACGGCGGCCGAGCACCAACCCGCACGTGTCCCCGAACACACAACCTGCCTCCAACAGCCCTTAGAAAGAGAGAAAAAGGTGCCTTTTTCTCCTTAGTTTCAGCACCTCCAGCACTTCCTAGGTGCTTATACAGGTTCCCAGGAGACCTCTCCTCCTTAAGGCGAACTCCTCCACGGCATCGTCCAAACTCCAGGCTTTGCTTATGCGCAAAAAGCAGGAACGCCCGAGGCTCCGCATGACAAATGCTGTAGGACAAAACCTTTGGCTTATTTTTGAGAGATAAAAATCTGGAAGCTGAAAGCTCTCCATAGCAAAGCATGGGCAAGAGGAATGACCCTCAGAGAGCTTAAAAAAGCCCAATTCTGGTCTTAAAAAAAGCCCGATTCTGCTTCTGAAAAGCCCCTCAAAGGCGGCGCAGTGGCCACAACGGGGATGCTGCAATTCAATTTCTTGCTTAAGACAGGAAAGCAAATGCAAAACCCAACTCTTCCAGCCAGGCACTCAACAGGAGGGAATCCTTCGGATCGGCTGCTTTCCGCAGTTGCTCTGCACTTCCATCTACAAGAGACACCAACAACGAAAACTGATTTAATTCACAAAAATCGAGGCGAAGCAAAGCGGGAAGCATATGCAATTTAATCAGGTATGACCTGGGGTGGAAACCCTTGAGCTCCAGCAAAATTGAGAAAGAGGAAACACGCGGTCCTGCCTAAAGGCACCTGCAGCCCTGCAGGATTGAGTCCGTTGGCGCAAAATGAAGAGGCAAATTTCATAAAATAGCTGCAGGTCTGAAGTTCTGGCACGCGCGTGGTTTCTTGGTCTCCGATGCGACCAGCTAGAGATTAAAAACTAGGACAAATTACAACAAAATCCTATGATTAGCCACGAGAAAGAGCGGTGCTAAATTACTGCGAGGGGGTTCATAGCCAAGCACGGGGTTTTCCAATCCCCCAACTCGTCTCTGCTTCCCAGCACAACAAATTCAACTGGGTATCGGGTGGTGTTGGGGAAAAAAAAAGCAGGAGAGTTAATAGACAACCCCACTTCTTCCCCAAATAAACTGCGCGAAGAGGGAAGGCTACAGCCCCAACAGAAAAAAGGAAAAAAAAAATTCAGTGTCAAACATTTTACTTAAACAGAAGCTTGAAACCTGACCAAATTTCTCCAGAAAATGAGGTCAGTGTAGCTGGAAGTGTATACCTGAGTGGCGCTCCCTAAATCCGGGTCTCCATCCCCGGCTTCCCTTGGATAAAACATTTCTCTCTCTTGGGAGTTGTGGGGCTGAAAGGATGGGGAGCGAGACTGTTTCTCCTCTGCTCAAATATGGAAAAAAAATATATATATATATAAAATAGCAAACTGAACACGACAGGAGACAAAGAGTTATTTTTCCCTCCTTCTTTTGTTTATAAAATAAGCGCTAAGCAACATCAGGCATGAGCACAAGTGTCACTATAGGATTTCTCTCTTAATACAGACCCTGAGTGACTGCTGCACGTTGTCACCTGCAATCACCCCTTTTAATGCACGCCGTCCCTTAGAAGAACTTTGCATTCATGAAAAGACAGTGGAAAGATGCAGCCAGCAAGCCCAGGGACAGGCTCACGTGCTCATCCAACATGGGAGCCGGGAAGGAGCCGCCACGACCCCCATGGAAAACTTACGGCGCTGGAAATTTGGGTTTCATTACATGCATTTACATCCTGGTTTTGAAGCTGGGGCAAACACAGGCCAGGAAACAGCAGGAGCCAAAGTGCAAAGTTCCATTTACTTACTGGTGAGCTATGTGTGTGTTAATAATATTGGTGTTTTCAGGAAGTGCAGGGAAAACCACCTGCCTGAGCCAAAAGCCACTTCCAGGGGATGCGCGTGGGCTCCCTTCCCGGCAATTCCGGCAGCCAGGACACGTACGGAGAAGAAACCCAGAGAGTGCTTAAGTTTTCAACACCGCGAGCGCCCATCCTGGGCAGCGCTGTCGCCATGGCAGCCCCGTTTGGGATTGCTGTCCACGAGGGAATTACGCAAAGAAGAGGCAGGAGCACGAGATCGCAGCGGTCAGACGGGCATGGAGCCGGCGCCGCAGCAGGAATCCAGGAACGTCCCGGACAGAGCCCTCTGCAAGCGGAAAAGGGGAGATTTTGTTAGCAGCTTCCGGAGGAAATGTCTTCCCACCTGCAAAGTGCAAACGGGATCTCGGTGCCGCTTGGGATCGTGTCCTCCAGGCATTTCACATGTGCAAAGTGCTCTGAATTGCATTTTGCATGCAGTTAACTCCCAAAACGTGGGTGCAAACCCCCGTTTTCCCTATCCCAGGCCCCGTCTGGAGCCGGGATGCGCCTGCAATCGGAGCGTGCGGCAAAGTCACACGGCGCTAGCGATTCCCACCGCCTCCTCTGTCAGATTCTAGCAGCTCAAAAGGCCGAAATCAAACTCTCCTCGCTTGCTCCAAATCAATATCGGGTTAATGAGAAGGTGTTTTCCCATGAGTTGGTGTCCCTAAATGCCAAAGTCATTGGGTATGCCGGGTGCAAGGCCCTTCCCATAGGATCCAGCACATCCAATGTTATCTGTTTGCTACTAAAGCTGCAAGAACTTGGGCTAGAACTGTTTGATCAGCCTTTGCCTTACCCCGACCTACACGCTGGTTTTCATATTTTCCTCCTCATTTTTCCACCTCTCCTGATGCACCTGGAATCTCCGCCTTTGCTCTGCGGAAAACACCCGGATTTAGGAGGAGGTTGGAAGGATTAAAAACCCCCGGCGCGCAGGGCGTTCCCCAAAACGCCGCGTCCTTTCGTCACCGTTTCTCAAACGCTGCAATGCCCGAGCTCAAGGCTGATCCGGAGGATCCGTAGGGCCGTATTCCTCGCGCGCTCAGGGATGAACTTTAAGCTTCCACGACCAAACCTGCCCAGCAGGTTAAGGCAGCAGCAAGAGACGTCTCCAAAGTCACTCCTGCCCTCCCCGGAGCTGCGAATGCAACGAAGGAAAATCAAAACCAAGCGCCCCACAGCGCTGGCCCCCCAAGAGTTGAGCGTGGCCGATTAAACTATTTGATTAAACACAGACCAGCTCGGCCAGGGGAAAGGGCTTGCAAACCAAAAGCAAAGAGCTGCAGCACAGCGCTCACTACGACGACGATAAACAGGCGGTCAAAACTAACATAGGAGCAGACAAATTCATCCCCTTCTGCCTCCGTCCCAGCAGAAATCTGCAACAGAAATGGGAGTTGGGTCGGCGAGTGAAGGGCAAACTCCGGGGCCGGGAGTTTTGCTGCCGGGTGCTACGTTTGCAAATATTGTGCAAACATTAAAAAAAAAAAAAATCCGCTGCAATAAGGCAGAATTAGACTCTTGTCGTTTCCGGCTGCAAACCTTTCTCTGATGAATGTCAAGTAAAACTGGTTTTAATACGGTCATAAGGTGATGCTTGAGAAACAATCCTTGCCACGACTATAGATACGGACGGCTCTTTTCCTGGGGCTTCTCAATGAAACACGGTGGTTCTGTCAAGGGAAACCACAAATCCAGCATTGTCTGGGACACTGGAAATGGGGAAAAATGCTGCCCGTTATGCCACAGCATGGGAAGTGTCACTCCAGGGAAGCTGCATCCAAGCAGGTGGCACAAACGTGCTCCCCTTTCCATTAAATCCAAACAGCAAAATGCAAGATACCTCCTGAACACCACCTAGTTCAAAGACACTCGTCGAACTCACTGTGTCTGCTGCCACCCCTGCTCGAGAGCACAGCCAATGCTCATCTTCATTAGCTACATTTCTAAATGCACATCCTTAAAAATAGCTGTTTATAAATCCTCTGTCTCCCTGTTTATATATATAGCCAGATACACACACAAACACAATATATTTAGAATTATGCTAGCGGATCTCTAAGGCGGGACGCGCGAAGACCGTCCGTCCCTCTCGACGTCCTTCCTTGGCCACGACGCAAGGGGAATAATTGTAAAGAGTGAAAAGCAAGACAACAGAAGTATCTGAAAGCCATTTTCTCAAAAAAATCAGGCATTTGTTAGCCATTCCAATAGCTCTGAACTACATATCATATGTGATACTGGTATATAATGTATCGGTGTAAGTTGCAAGCAGCTTGGTGGGAAGGAACATTCATGGGACAGCGGAAAACACGGAGCACTTAAATCATCCACCCAAATGTTTAGGTGACTAAAGGAACACAGAACTATTTGCGTGCAAAATAAATAATGTAAGCCACCTAGGGAGTCTATGGCTGCTTCCACTCACCTATCTGAAGCTAAAATAGACATATATCTATAGATATATATCTATTATACACATATATACATATATATATAAACCTTTCCCAATGTCAGCTGCAAAGCCTGAAGTCCAATGGCCTTATTTAATTCCGCTCACCTACTTCTCCAGCCCACTAATTATCCTCAGGATGCGGCAGCGAAATCCAGGGCGATTCTGCTCAGAAACGCTGCTGCCCATCAAAGTTCCCCAATGGAAGCAGAGCACGAGGAACCAACTCCAAAAAGTCCAGATCCTGCCCGGATTTTGCACAAGATGACTCCAAAACCCAACAAATCCAAGCAATAAATTCGTCGAATAACCTCTGGCTGCCCAGGCAAGTTTTCCTCCCGCACCGGAGATCGGAGCTCCTTGGATTTCTGTTGCTCCAAACGGTGTGTGAGGCATGCGGCTCCGGTCCCTACCTGGAATTTACGGATCCAAACGCGGAGGACATGGCAGAGAAGGCCGCTCACGGCGGACACACGCCCGTCTTGTGCAGTAGGCTCAGCCAGCAGCTGCATAGTGACAAATTCAGACACATGAAGGGCTTTTTTTCCGTAAATAAACTATTTTTTTTCCCCAAGAGATGCCCACAAGACAGTAGATCCAAAGCAGGTAGCTTAAAAAGCCTCGCGCCGGCTCAGGCAGCGAGAGCCACGTTTGTCCCTCGCCACTCTCAATCTCATGCCCTCGGAGACCACAATTAGCCACTTTAATAAGGGGGAGAAGACTGCAAGGGGAGCTGTGGGTGCAAAATGAGCCTTTCGCTTCCCTTCTCGTCCCCCCGGCGCCTTCCAGCAAGATATTTGGGGAAGTAAACGTGGGTATTTAGCCAGATCCACCTGTAACACGATTGCCAAGAGCTCATGCTGAGGGTACTAAAGTAACTGATAATCTTCCCTTGGGAAAAGTGGAAAATAGAAGCCAGAAGCCTATGGGGGAAAAATAAAATTTAAAAAATTGATCAAATCCCAAAGTGACGCTACAACACAAATCGTAACTGCTGAAGAGGTTCTACGACCGTGACGTGCTCCAAATGCCAAAAATAAAAACAATTTCATCGCCAAGGAAGCGGCTGCTCCAAGGACAGGGCTCCCGGCTCCAACACAACGGCCGCCGTGAAGGCATCCGCAGCCAAGAGGAACTGGAGGGACCGGACACGAAGCTCCAGAAGATTCCTAGGATGCAGGAAGCAAATGGTCAGGCGGAAGCTCCATGCTCTCTCCTCGCTGGGAAGCTCCAGGAGATGCCACCAAGAGGTATTCGCGCTCATCCGCTGGCCCGTGGCTCCACTGTGGGATTTAACAGCTCCCTTCTATCTCATGAGTCCAGTGCCAAGCTCAATCCCAGCGGTAATTCCCATGGAAAATAACCGTACGGGGGCTGCCAATTCGCCGCGCTTTGGTTACACCAGCCACCGTGACAAACTACTGCATTTTAGAGGCACAACTCCGACACCGAAACTCAGGAAAGCGATTTTTCCAAAGAAATAACACACAGGTATCTGTCGTCATCCCACTGCCGCCGATCCCGGAGAGGACAAGGATTGAGCTGGTGGGAAAGAGGGCTCAATTCCAACGCCCGGAAGCGCGAGGGGAAGGTCCTCATGGCTGCAGCAGGTAGCGTCCCTGGACGGCGCCGCCTTCGCCCCGCGGCCGCTTTTGCTCCCTGCTCTCCAGCACGACGTCCAAAGGGGCTCGGAAGGCGCTCGAGCACGACGCGCTGGGCAGCGGGTTTCCAAATCCAGGAGGAAGACGGGAGCTGCTGGATCACAGGGTGCTCCCGCCTCGGAGCTGGACAACCGCGGCGTACCACAAATAATTCCTTGGTTTGGGAAGCAAGAAGCGCCTGGGCAGCGCAGGGCCCAGTCCTCGAGCGGGGGCAACGTTCGCTCCAAGGAAGCAGCAAAACGTTGCTCGGATCCACAACAAATCCCAGGGCTCCAAGACAGGGCAGGTGGGAAGGAGGCGCCTAAAACCATCCAAAACGTGGATGTCCTGCCTTGAACGAGCACGCTAAGAGAGCTCCAGAGCGGGACTTTAGTTAGAGGAATTTTTTGGAAAATAAGGAGTTGTTGGACGAATTGCTCCGTTTTCTCTAAACGAATCTGCTTGTGACCCTTGGAGATCTTTTTTTAAAGCAACCAGCAGAGTTAGGCAATTAAACCGCTTTTGAGCTTCGAGCTTAACGCGACGCTCTCGTTTCGACACCCGGCGCCGCACGTTACCCCTAGAGACGAGGCCCGGCTCCCCTCAAAACAGCCTAAAACGCAAAAACACCCAGGTTAGACGGAAACCATCGGTGCAACACCAGCGTGGTCGCCACGCACCGGCCCCGGCGGGGCCCCGGGCGGCAGCCCCAGCAGAGCTCCAGCCGGTCGTCCGGGGCCAAAAGGGGCCGTTCCGGGGGCTCCGCCGACGATGCTGCGAAGGGGGAGCGAAGCACAGAGCACCCCTGAAACCCTGTGGGAACAGCAAGTCTAAAAGCAAATAACTCGGGAATTATACAGGTTGCTCAGAACCAACGATTTGCGTTCGGCGCGTTCGAGATAATATAATCATAAAAAAAAATACACGTACGGCAAACAACTACGCACGGCTTCTGCGGGCGAAGGGATAGAGCCAGCAACCCCCTGCGCGGGGGAAAAATTAACACGGAAATCCCAAAAATAAAGGGGGGGAAAGAAACCAGGGAAGGCACCAGCCATTAGGGCTGCTCTGCACCGGCCGCCGGAGCCGCCGCTCGGGCGGCTCTTCCTGCCGCGGGGACGCGGGCCGGGCCCGGCGGGGACGCGGCGGGGGAGGCCGGGAAAAGCCAGCGGAAAAACGGAGGGGGGAAAACAAGAAAAAAAAAAAAAGGAAAGAAAGTCCTGGGGGAGGCTGGGAAGGGAAATAATCCTAAAAAGTGCGGAAAAAAATGGCCCCCTGGGGGAAACTGGGACACGTCCACACTGCCTCCCCCCTCGCCGCCACCAGGCCGCGGGTGCTGGAGGCGGTGGCGGGACGGGCCGCGCTGCGCCCCCCCGGCTGCTCCAGC